>UPTC01000297.1:3091-35597 GCA_900537255.1 Acanthocheilonema viteae | reverse complement strand
TCTAAATTATTGATAAAATTATAAAACATACAATTTATAGAAAACAATGTTCATTTTTCCAATGCCGTCGTTTCCATCAAGAAAAATAGCTTTAAAAGTTCTTATGTTATTTTATTTTTTGTATAATTTTTTCTTGATAACATATTTGGTAATGATTTTTTTTTGATAAAAATGATAAGCTATTTTTTTTACCAAGCTATTAATAATAGCTGTTATAAGAAAAAGACAAACCATTTATATTTGATATATTTTTTTTTATAAATTTTTTCTTTGAATTGATATATTTTATAGATTTTCTTCTGCAATGTATTTGAATTACCCTGTAATATTTTCCTTTCAATTTGGGAACAGTATTTGTATTATCCGGAAACAGTCTCTACTTTGCTATTTTAATAAGCCGTAAAAAAAATAACGCGATTAAATTAAAAAATGGCAAAAATTTAGAACAAAATAACCATCGTCAATAAAAAATCAAAACAACCGAATTTAAAATTTTTCATTTATGTGCAAAATAAATTAATAAAATGGTGTTCTAGCGTTCTTGATTAAACATTACCACTGCTTATGGCTAATTTTAAATAATGATTAAATTCATTTTCCTTCATATGAAAATTTGGCGTGAAATTGAAATGGTGAAGTGTGTTGTTTTTTTTTTAATTTTTGATCATTTGTGATTCAGGATTTTGATTTGTTTCTGATTTTTGATTTCTTTTTTTATTTCTGATTTGGCCAAATGTTTTGTAATATTAACAGATTTTTTTGGCTCTTTATCGAAGATATAAAATCCATTTAAAATGTAAAATGACATTTCGATAATTGTGTATATAACATATCCGTAATCATATTAGTATTTTTAACGATAATTATAATTTTAACCGATAATTATTTGTTAACCGGAAATCTTGCAATATACTGTAATCATAAAATAAACATTATTGATTATATTTTTGTAAATTAATACTATTCAACGATCATTTATTCCGATGAATACAGCTGTCAGTTAAACAGTATTGTCAAATGTGCAATAATTTGTGTGAATTATAATTTTTGTGAATTAAAATAGGTCAAATTAAATTTCCGGTGGCGAAAATTTTAGATGCAAAATTGATGGATTACAGCACAATAAGAACAAATGGAAAAAAAAGTAACAAAAAAAAAAATTGCAAAATTATTTATTGCCTGTATACTTTAATCAGTCGATCCAAAAAAAAAACGATTATTTTTTTCTGTATTTTAATCTTTCTATTTCCTTCCGTTCAGCAGAAAAAATCTTTCGTTGTTCAGTGGAAAATTTTTTTTTCGTTTAAACCATGACAGTAGTGACACGAAATAAAATACAACAAGTTTTGCAAGTTGGAAAAGCAAAAAATGAAAAAATGAAAGAAAAATCAAAACTAAGCAAAAATTTTTCTACTCAAAAATGCAAAAAAAAAAAATAAAACTTAGAATTTAATGTGGGATTACAAAAGAATTATACATTCAATCTTTCATTTTTCTCCTTTCTTTTTCTAAAGCTATCATTTTACTTTCTTAGTAAAAATTTTAGATGTAAAAGCTAATTTCTCATTTTTTTTCATCAAAAAATGCAACAAAAAATGAATTCATTCAAAAAAATTCTCATCCGTCACTTATTATTTTCTCATTTGTCAATTTTTTCATCTTTCGGAAATGAAAATAAGCATCGACTATTTCTTCAAAGTTCTTTCTAATTATTTTTGCAGATTACTTACTGATTATAAATTCGGCTTTTGAAATAATGCAAGTCATTAATGATTTGATTAAAATGATTGAATCAATGCTCATTATAAATTAATAAGAAATTAAGTTATTAAGTTCATGAAAATTGCGCTGTGCTTTTTCTGTGTAAGTATTGAGTTTGAAAAATATTCACCATTACATAATTATATGTATTGCAGGTTAGTGTTAATGTAATTTACCTAAAAATTTTCAACTTTTAAATTATAAAAACTTAGTATAGCATGATAATTAAAATTGTAACTCGAGAAATATTCTCTTCCACGATGTCTTATTTAAAAAATTTAATTGTAATTTAATTATATAAAAATGTTTTATTAATTTTTCTTATGATATCATACTATACAATATATTAAAATACTAATTTTCTATAGTATATTATGTTTACTGGATTATTAATAAATTTTAACAGTATTTTGACAATGACAATATGTTACTTTAGCGAATCAACAATTAAGCAAAGATTCATTGTCCCGCTCTGACTAATGTTTTACTCGTCATTATATGTAGCAAATTAGAAAAAATAATTTCCTCCTCAAAAATTTTAGAAATGGATTTAAAAATCAGAAGTCGTTATGGAATCACTTTTAGGTAAAATTAAATTTCCGCACGTAACTTTGATTTTACAAAATTTGCACTTTTTAAAGTGATGTGAGAAATGGTTCGTTTCGTACTTCTCATGAAATTCTGCTATGAAACATACGGTATTTCCGTTCATCTTTTTCATTCAATTATCTTAATTTGCGATAAAAAAATTCACCTGTACATTGAAAAAATTCACATATACACTTTATTCTTAACCTTTTTTTCCAAAATGAAACTCGTCTTTGAACATTAATTTTGTATATTTATTTATTTTTTAAATATATTCTCGACCTTTCAGTGTGACTGAACAATTGCACAATGTATTTATGTTAACATTCGACACTTTCATTCAATTCAATGAATTTCGAAATTATAAGATTTTTCATATTTCTTTTTTAGATAAAAATTTAATTAGTACATTAGCAGAAGTCATTAATTAATTTTATAAGTCGGCAGTTCATATTTAATCAAAGTTGTGAATTAAGCATGCCTTTTAGTTTTTTATTTGTCAAGATTTTTATTTTTTGCTAGGATTTAGCAATAGGACTGTTTAATTTTTTAAAAATTAAAGCGAATGCCGCTTTACACAGTACTTAATTTAAATGCTAATAAATTTTCTTTTCTCCTATAGATTATATTTTAAACAGCAACTTTATCGTCCTCAAATATAACCATTAGAATGGTTTAGTATAACTGCTAATTTATTCAAGTAATCATTAACACGATAAATGCCAGTGCAATTAATTTACCAGAATTTTTTTAAGCTTATCAAATCTAATTCAAAACAAAGTTTAAAATCTTATTTGAACTATTTTATTACTCAAATGTTATTTGCTGTTTCATCTTTTCAAATCTCCTCAATTAAAATAGAAGTTTAAGTTGAATTCGAATCAAAATAATCTGCAAATAAAATAATTACTTCTTCTATCATTTTCAGTAAAGAAGCACATCCTTTTAATCAATTATCAAAATTATTTTGGCTAATATTTGATTAAACAGTACCTTTTTAAGAAAATAAAGGGAAAAAGAATAAATAGCATTTTTAAACAGCATTTTGATCAAATTGCTATACAACAACCATTACAACCATCAATTTCAATTCAGATAAGAATTCGACGAAGATCTGATAAGAATATTATTGTAGTTCTGATATCAAACAAGCAGAATCATTTCGATTACTTTTTAATTTTTTTTATAAGGTAAAAATGGAGTAGCATTTTGATGCAAGAAAAAAATTTTCTTAATATACGTTTAGTAATTTAAATTCTATTTCCCAATTTAAAAAAAAATTATATTAATANNCTAAAAATATGGTACCTGTAAAAAACGGCAACAAATTTTACAAAAATAATTGTATGCTTAGTTTCTTAATTAGCCCTTGTTATATTTCATCTAAAATAATTTAAATAATTCCCTACTTAATCTATCAATATATTTTAATAATTTAGGTGCTGCGTAATCCGTTAAATTCTAAATAATTTATTATTTAGAGATTAAATTTTATTTTTAATTTAATAATAGAATGAAACGGCAAAAATGGATATGAATTGAATAAACATGTTAGTCCCAAAATTACTCTTCCCAATAATTTCCATAAAAACCAAAACAGGAATAGAAACTTTTCCTGGCTATATCTATATGGTTTAAATTAATTGTATTTTAAAGATTGCTTGGTGAATTTTCGAGGTTCATGCATTTTCATAAATTTATGCTTATTCAATTAGTCGGAAAAAAAATTTATTTCAAATGTTGTAAAAAAAGGTCCAAATAACTAGAAATAGTGAATGGAAGTTATTACTGAAATATAAAAAAGAATCGGACGTATTGTCATTTATTACATTGTCTGTACAATTTAAAGCAGTCAAATATCAGCCGAGTAAATCAGTTCGCAAAAGTTTTAATTAAACAAATAAATTTGTATTAATAGCTTATAACAACAATAAGAATTGCAAAGAAAAATTTATGAATTACAATTTTGAGTTTATATTTATTCAGCTGTGTTTATATTTACAGAAGAAAAAGATGATAATAAATAATAACTTCTACAATGAAATTATTATAAGAAGAAGAAAAAATGATAATAAAATTTGCTCATCAAATTTTTATTTCTTGATAAGTCGAGTTTTATTTTAAGTAAATTTTTTTTTGCTTTTTTTTCTGTTTTTTTTTTTTGTAAAAAATTATGTTTATTATTTCGTTTCAATGGCAGTTAATAAATACAATTATTAATGAGAGAAAAATTTTTGAAATACATATTTTTACTGGTGTAGAAAGAAATTTTCGGGTGTATGAAACTAATCTGATAAAACGACCATTTCCATTGAACAATTTAGACAAAAAAAAAAAAAAAAAAACGTCCATCCTCTCTTTTTTTTTCTTCATCTCTCCAATTGACGAGTTGACACATTTTCAGCATCAATTCTTTCTTGCATTTTCCTCTTTTCTTTTTAATTTACATAAAGAAGAATCTCATTATGGTTTTCTCAGAAAAAAATTTTTTAACAAATTTTACAAAATTTCATAACAATTTCATAAATTAAAGATTGAAGAGAGAAGGAAGAAAAAAGGGCAATTTAGACAAACATTGGAAATGACCTTAACATTCACTGTTCTATAAATAATTTGAACTTTTAGTTAATAAAATCGGTAGTCATTAACAGAATACTTTTATTGGTTGACATTTCCGCTGCATCCTAACGAGTTCGTTAATTTGCAGAATAATTTAAATCGAATATGGAAATTTAAAAGAATTAGATCACCAAATGCATTAAAAAAATTAAATTAAATTTATAAATCATCTAAAACCAACAAATTTGCTTATGAAATGAGAATTCTAAAAATTCAGGTTTTGAAGACTTGACAACGTATGACAACTACATTTATGATTGATGAATCATCTGAGACCTGCCAAATTTGCTCCTGAAATGACCAAGTTCACGAAACTCCTGAAAATGCAAGTCTTGAAGAGTTGACAAGAAATGACAACATTCATAGCTGATGCATACTATTTTGAAAATATTTCTTAAATTATAAAATATTTTGAAATTTTAAGCTGCGGAATTTAAACCAGCTTTTACTTATTTTTAAAAATAATGATAAAAGCAGCTCATTTTACAACAAAAGTTATTTTAATTAAGCTTTCGTAATAATTCATTTTGAAATAAGTTCACCAAATATTTGGAGAAAAATTTTTTAATACTATGCCATAAGTAAGTTAAAAATTATACAAAGAAAATTATTAGCAGTCAAAATATTTTGACTGTTAAAAGTTTTCTCATTCATACACAAATTTTTTAAATTTACAAATTATTTGCAATTTTAACGAACGACTGAAAGCAAACAGATGACACATTTTTTTAATGACAGATTCATGGAAGCAACGAAAAGCTGAATAAGGTTTTATTGGGCTTATATATAAAAAATTTCAAAGAAGAATTCATTCAAAAATAATATCATTTAATCAACAAAAAAGAGAATTAAATGTATTATTTTACAGAAAATCAAATATTCATCAAATACAAAAAGAAACAATAAAAAAATATATAAAAGCAAAAAATATTAGCTATTGTTCATTTGGAATGAGATTTCAATTGATCAAATTGAATTAATCCTAATTTAACTTGTATTAATTTGAAAATTTGTCAGTTATCAAATGCATCGATTCCTTCCTTAATTGATTTCACTGGAGTTTAGAATAAATTTCAAACTTAAAAATAACTGCAAAAGTTTCAATTTAAACCAAACGTTACATTTAGTCTATTCCGAATTTTTAAACTCATATTTAAAAATTGAATCCAATAGTTTGCTTTTTGAGATTTGTATTTAAAAAAAAAAAGGGTGATGCAATTAAAACAATTACTTCGGCATGACAAATCTAAATAACTGATTTAAAAATAAAAATTTTGCTGATTTAAATGGGCATGCTGAATAGAATAATGTGAAAAATTATGCTTAATTGATAAATTATAATCAGTTTATTCATACATATCATTTTATTCATTAAATTATAGATACCGGTAAAATTGTAATTGCTTTTTTAATGTACGAAAAGCAATCGAATAGGAAGAAGCCATTCAATTTTTCCGAAAGTTAAAAAAAAACATTTCTCATTTTTTTGCAAAAAAAAAAACTGACTTTTTGCTTTTATCCCGCTTCAGTGCTGAATCATTTGTTGGTGAGAAAATTAAAGCTAACCAAAAAACAAAAATAATAACCGTCAAAAACTGTTAAAAAATGACCAACCGCTCTGTATTACAAATTTGTTTCCATCTATATTTTAATGAAATTCCGCAAACTCTATTAAAAATAAACTTTCGTTTTAAAATTTCTTTAATTATTTCAAACATAAATAAGAAAACGATATGTTGATTGCCATTAAATTAATTAATTGACTGATTTTTTTTATTAATTAAATTGTAAATGCAGATTACTTTCAATAGATAAATACCTGTTCGAAAAAAAAATCTTCGAGAAATATTCATATGCTTATGATAACAAATAGGACATTTCTAAATAATATACAATTTCGATTGCCTGTAGCATTTGATGTTATTTCGTGAAATTATTTGAAATTTTAAAATTTTATAAAATATTTGTAACAGATTAGCTTAAAATATTATGTTATTTTAAACGCGTGCAATAAATGATTTTGGCGTATTCTTTTGATCGAATAGCTGTTCCGTTATTGAAAGTAGACCAATTTAAAATTTTTCAATGAGTTGTGAAATTTCTAATTCAACAAATAGTTTAACGAAATTTCTAAGGTTAAGTTCAATCGTTCATAAAATTTATTTATCAAATTTCAATTTTTGCTACAGTAAAATTACTCATCATATTTTGTATTCACATCTAATTTCCTCACTTTTGCAAAAACTTTTTATTTTAGGAATTTTAATGATTCAAACAATTATCATTTTATTTTTTTGCTATTTCTCCGTTACGGCTGAAGAAGAGAAGCAACTGAAAGGCGTTAGAAATGTTCACATTTACATACCAATTAACGGATCAAAAACGATTAATTTTGGATTTAAAGTTCGCAATGCTGTTGCATTTTTCCCGAAAAATGATAAATTTAATGAACGCTCGATGATGCTCATTCGAAACGGACGTTTAGTTCGAGAAGGGGTAGCATAATTTTTTAATTTGATTTAATTTAATTTAATCAATTATTCAGTCTTTATATGACTTAATATACTATAAAAATTAGTTACTCAAATTTTTAGATAAAATTTTATGAAGGACGTGTGCATTATTCGCGCGGTAAATTTCGTATTCGAGATTTCCAAGAGCGTGATACAACGGTGTTACTTTTTAAAGGACCGAATGATGCACCACAAAAATATTCCATTGAAGTGAAAAAAGATTAATAATATTTGATATTTTACATGTTTGAGTAATTTTATTGTTCAATTTGATTTATGTTCATAAAAATATTTTTATGTTTATAAAACAAGTAAAATGTGTGGCGACTCATACACTTCGTGAATAACTATGTGATATTTTGAAATAATAATTATCTGATATTTGTTTTAAATAATTATGAAATGTCAATTCAAAAATTACAAAAAATGTAACAAAGTCAGTTGTTCAAAACTTTATACACGAAACTTTATTTTAAAAACTTTAGTTTGACTTGTTATTATATAAAATTTTATTTTTACTTAATTTTAAGGAAGAAAAGGAAATTCGATTTACTAACGGCTTCATAAGGAACGCCCCATCGAAAAACATTTGCCAATTACTTAGATGGAGGATTATTATTGGATTTGTCCTACAAATATTTGTAATTATTAAAGATTGATTTATTATAGCATGGAAAACAAAAAAATACACAAATTCATATTACATTCTCAACATATGTTGAATAAGTAAAGTAACACCGGAAACAGTAATACTATTACCAAGTGCATGATACATTTGTTTCGTTGAAATATCGGGTGGTTTTAAGAAGGTTTTAGGGAATCCTAATAAATTAGCCATTTCACGCCAGGAAAAGTAGCGAATTTGACAGTGCATCAAATTTTTACAATTATCAGATAATACGAAATTTCTCAACTGTTCGATGCTCATCTTTTCATCCTGAAATAATAACAATGTGCATTTGTAATATGTAATATATGAAGAAATCATACTAAACAAGAACAGTACACTACAAGTTTTAATGCAATAATTGTATTAATTATATATTTATAGACATTTGCTCTATAAATAAAGCCAAAAAATAACGTACAACGAGATATTGAAATTTGTAACATCACTACGCATAAAACTGCACTGCAAAATCAGTATATCTTTGTAAATCTATAATTGCCAGGTAGAAAGCTATTTAACTTTACATGACAGATATTCATTTTTGTCCACTAATAGTTTATTTTCATGGATTTCTGTTAGAATAGCGAACTGATATTACAAAAAGCATGACATTTCTAAAACTGTTTAAATGTTTTGTGCATAATAATCAATGAAATATTCTCATCAAAAGTTATCAACCATATATTCATTTAAGGTGTTTATAAAAAAATATTTTATATGATTTGATCACTGTAATATTTTTACTTTTACAGCTTTGCTATCAGAATGTTCTAAAATATTTTTTATAAAACACAAAGCTGATATGTTTAGTAATTTTTTAACAGAATGCTGAAAGAATCTCAACAATTATTTTGAGAATTGTGTTGTGAAATTTCAAACTTAGATTGCAAAGAAACAAAAATCTGTCAAATTTTCGTACCTGAATCTTTTTGGAAAACCGCAAAAGAATGGGTCCGGTACCAGCAACATAACGATAATAAGCTTTGGTAAAACAGGATGAATAAAAGTTATATGCTGTTACAAAAGACATGACATTTCCGAAACGTTCAATTATTTCACGTGAAATAATCAAAGAACCATCTTCATTTGCATCATTGCATAAATATTCACCTTCAAGAATTATAAATTATGCATTCCAGTAATTTATAATTATTTAAAAGAAAAGTCGAACATCGATTTGCTCACACTTTCAATATTCAAGTCTTTATGTAAAAAAAATGGACATCAAATTTAATGCAACCAAGAGACAGCTAACTTCAAGCAATCCATCTATGTTAACCATTAGCTAAACTTTTACCAATAATCTTTCGGCGAAAAATTGTCGCATCATCTACTGGCCAGATTCGAATAATTTTGTTAATCGTTGGAACAATGATACAATGATTTGAGAGTTTCGCCAAAAGATAGTATCGAGGCCTTGAATTCGGGATGCCAATTTCGGTTGGTGAAATAATATATTCCTGGAAGCAAATCAAAACCATTCAAAAATGTAGCTTTTTATCACAGAGTTTAAATTATATATCAGTTACGAACCTCGAAACTGTAGCATAAATTCATCAATGTATCTTTGAGCAAATGATGAGCATCAGAAGTTTCAAAGCCACAAACATTTTCCGCAATAATATAACGGGGAGGATGTTTCATAGCCTTTAAAGCATTGCAGATGGTTTTAAGTACAACACAACGATGATCCGCTATATCTTTTCTCAATCCTTTCCTGAAAATAATTTTTCTGAAAATAAGACTTTTATTGATTTTCGTCGATCTCATTTTTACTAATTAAGATGTGTCTTTGTTGTGGAGCTTTTAATTTTAAAATATGTTTGATAGAAAAGTATGCGCAATACACTTCTGAGAATAAAAAGGTCATATTTCCCGGCTATTTATGCTATCAGAACAAGATCAGAATTGAAGGAGTGTTCTGAAATTAAACAAAGATGACGCTAAAGTCTGTTTTGAAATGATAACATTACTTTTTATGCTGGAATTTCAGATAACATAGTATTAGGAAGATATCAAAATTATCTTTTGTATTATTTAATCAACTATTGCAATTAATGAATATCCGTGAACTTCATTTGATTTGATTCCACTTAGTTGCAACAATTAAAATAACGCATGAAAAAAAATTTGGAAAAGAAGTAAATTTTCCACATGCTTAGACAATTATGCAAAGCTGACAAATGAAATGAAACATGCTTTGTGAATGGTTGACAAGGTGGTGACATTGTCCATATATCAGCATTGTAATCGTCGTAATAATCAGTCGTAAGTTTCTGTAAAATAATGAAAAGTACTCCTAATATCACATGCGTTTCACCACAACGAAAATTGAAAAGGACTTTAATTCAGTGTTATAATAATCAAAATAACATGTTGTAATACAATTAATTCGCAAAAAGGATACAAAAATTTTATGAAGAAGCTTTAACCTTGTAGGAGAGATTTCATTATTTCAATAAAATTTTAATGATTGACAATGCCAATATTAAGCTTTTATATGATAATAAATGATGTAGTGGGTATAGCACTTTAACTAAGAAATTTAATTAGGATATGCTAGCTAAAATACTTCATCCACTGCACTATTTCATTATCGTTTAAATTTTTGAGTATTTCTTGTCAGTAAAATTTTTTTTCTCCTCATTTAACCAGGTTAATACCTTAACTGATTAATTCCTGCAATCTGAATAACTAGTCGTTAATAAGTACTTCGAGCGTGTTTACTTAATGGCGAGTTAAAGCTAGCTGAAAAATTTCTCAAATTATTTGTTATTTTGAAATGATGTTTACTTTGAACTTTACTTCTGCACTGTTTGACATACTATTCAATTCCTCTTCATTTAACCTTTTTATGGATTGTATTTTTCGGAAAACAACAAATTTGACCAACCTGAATGTTACACTGCTGGATTTCAGTATTTGGGAAATTATACTTGTAAATGGCATTTGTAACTGTATTTATATCAAGCGCACGTACGGTTACTTGCAATCCGACTTCTGAAATGTTTCAAATATAATTTTTTTTTGATTGATTAAAAAAGAAACATTAGGGAAATGCTGCACAATATGTTTTATAATCTTCCCTACCGCAAAGCTGTACCATTAACATATTTATTTTGTATAATATCCAGTTGTTTACTTTGTAGAGCATAATGAAAGCCTCCGATCCCAGCAAAAAATTCCAGACATTTCATTGGCTTATCATTTCCATTACTTCCAGAGAAAAATGAACTGTTTCGTTCTTTGTCGATCATTTCAACAAAATTTATGAACCACCTTAAAATTACCTTATTTATGTCTGTGCCTATAAGGCTGAAATCGCGGAGTAATTTTTTATAATATAATTATACCGCATTCGCAAATATAAAAGATATTTTGAAAAGATGACTTGATATATCAAATCATTTAATGTTGGGTAATATATTCACTCAACAATTAAATTATTTGATTAAATATATTAGTCAGTTCGTCAAGATGTTTTTTATCTACCCTTCTTCTTTCGAATTTAGGAAATTTTCATTTGATCCTTGCTGAGTTTGGATCTCCGACGGAAACTTCGGAGATATTTATCAAATGTAAATGCACCATGTTCGATTAGACAAAAAAATGCTCTTAGAAAATTTATCATTTACCATCAATGAAAAACAACTACAACCACTATTACAAGGGATAGCAATAAACACACAGAAAAAAAGCGATAAATTCGATGAAATTTTAAGTGGGGAGCTTAAATTGATTGGAATTCCAAATTGAATTTATAATATAAATAAAAATCACAGCACCATAAGTATCGACGAACTTTTTACAATCGATCCATTTCACAACAATACTCCTACGAAAACAAATATCATTAGCACTAATTATCTACAAATCTACAGCTACTTTAACATAATAAATCACCTCCAAACAGTAGAAAAGAATATTCAATGAATTTATGCAACACTAATACATTATAAATGTATGTTCGATCAATAACAATCTATCACTTCTTTTATGACCTTTTTTTAAAAAAACAAGTACCTGAAAGAACATTATTCATAGCTTTGATAACGATTTAGTAAATTACTAAAAATAAGCGTTGGCTTAAATCGAACTGTGGTTTTTCCACAATCACCAATAAGTAAACCTGAAACAAATAAATTTTACTTAAATCCTAAAGTAAAATTAAAGGAAATATCTTTACAGAATACTTCATTTCTTTTTTAGCTGATATTTAAAGTTACAGAGAAACAATAATATACGAGACAACACAGAGAAAGCTCTTTAGTTAATGACTAACATATTCATTACAAAAATTATAATCGGAGAAACCTAACTGAATGATACATATGAATTCGTATTACTGCATAACGTACGCCAGCAATTCTTTAATAAATGCGAAAGTCAACTATATAAATGCGAGAATTATATTTAAAAAATAAACAAAAAATTGCAATTAAAACAGATTTTATACCGTTGCTTCAGATTTTCAGGATTTAAATTAGATCTCGCAAAAATTGCCATACAATGATTTTTTCAAAACCAGCTTTGATAGCTAAAAATTTTCATTTTTTCTCTTTGATTGCTACCTGCAAAACTATAGCTCAGAAATTTATGCTACTGATCCAAATAGTAGATCAAAAAACATGCCGTTTTCACGGTACCATAAATGTTCCGGATTATTTTTTCGAAACTTTTGAGATGTAAAATTTAGTAAACATCAAAAAGTTATTCTTTATTTATCGTAATTTTGAAATGATGCTCAGAGTTATTGTATTGTTTGCTCAATTAGCATTTGCCAACTTTCTCATTAACCATCAAACACATGGATAAGTTCATAAATCAGAAACCGAATAGAACTTTTTGTATAATATATCCATGAATATGCTGGAAAATGTTAATTCATTAAACATACTTCTAAAGATTTTCAAATTTTAACAATAAAAAGATGCTAATGCCACTTTGAAATTTTGGCATGCTACTTTGAACACAAGTGTACACAGGTATGATTAACAATAAAAAGTATTTCTATGTAAATTCAGCGAATATTAGCCCCAACTTGCTATTAACTAAACAGTCGTTATGATGCCACGATGTTTGCATCCTAAAAGTAACACAGTGAGTTTTCATAGGATACGCCGAACAAAACTATTTAAAAGGACGAGTGTAAAGTTTAAACTCTAAAGCATATTTCTATAAATTTTCGCAGAAACTTTTTAAAAAACATAAAAATATGCATCTGATATTCAGATAATTGACTAAATCAAAATTTATTTTAGAAGACGAACAATAGAGTCCATCAAAAGGGTATGATACAATATGGCGCACGTAAGATCGATGCAGTAGTAATCATAAAAAAATTCTAATATATAATTATCTAGGTTTTAGTTCTTGCGCATCCTGTCAAGGTTTTTGCTTCAGTTGGTGGTGTTATAGCAATCGAGTTTAGCCCGCTGAAAATATATGGGATTTGAAAATATTCCCGTAGTAATTCCCATAGTTCCAAAAATCCAAACTTATTTAAATATGAGAAATACATGTAAATATCAAAAATATCGGCGCTTTTTTCTTCCGTTATCTCCTTCTTCTTCATAAATTCCTATCAAAATTTGAGCAAGCTGTTTTAGAAATCTCATTGCAAGACCAAGTTTTTGATATCTTAGAAAAGCATGACGAATAGCAGCTCATAAATGTTACTTTAAATTTCTGTGAAATTACTCATTATTTTATCAATTTTATAAATAAAAAAATATACTTTTCTTTCTGTTGATCTGGAATTTTCGCCACAACTCCTGTATTTCGTAAAGGTGTAGTTATTTGAGCGGTCCAATTTGTCTGAAATTTATTAAATATAAAAATAACAGTTTGGAAAGTAACCAACAATATTAAGCATATAATTATAATTTTTAAATCTTTTTTAAAAGAAACAAAATATTTTTTTCTTTTAAACAGTAGACTCCTTCACTTAATTTTTAAACTGCACAATAATCTAAAGCGCACCACTCCTAAAACACGCGGATAAACAGTCGGTGCGGTATTTCCATAAGTCAAATTTGACTGCTGCTGTGATGGACTAATGATGGGTGATCGTCGACACTGAATCAGATCATTGATTACTGAAAAATACATCTCAGTTATCAAAGAAATTCTACATGTCTTTAGAGAAGACACTTAAAGAATTTCTCTAACTGTGTTGCACTTAATAACCAGTGAACAATTAGTTATTCAGAATGAAATAATTAATCGACTAAAACATTAACCTAATTTTCTAGGAATCATTATTCGTCATATAAATCTATAGCTTAAAAATCCAAATAGATTTACAAATAGATTATCGGAAATTTTCTATACCCAGTGATTTTGTATCTAACTACTCTAATTTCTTACCTAACTAGTTTTGTATTTAACGTTTCTACCCTCTTTGCAATTCAAGAATTTATCAAGATGTAAAAGTATTCATAAAAAAGACTTTACTGTGTCGTCAAGCGAAGACTCACATGTTTCCTTTTTTTCACATTTGACTCTCCACATCTCTGCATCCTTCTTTGCCTGTTCACATTCCGTTGATAAATTTTCTAGCTGCAAAAATAATTTAAGAAATATATCAGTAAAGTACTAGAATTTGAATTAGATATATATAAAATAATCTTCATAAACA
The DNA here is from genome assembly GCA_900537255.1 of Acanthocheilonema viteae. Classification (NCBI taxonomy): domain Eukaryota; kingdom Metazoa; phylum Nematoda; class Chromadorea; order Rhabditida; family Onchocercidae; genus Acanthocheilonema; species Acanthocheilonema viteae. The sequence goes on along the minus strand of UPTC01000297.1, from coordinate 20,806 downwards.
AATTAACAATTTTTCCGCTTCCGTACTGATATAGAAGATGTTTTTAAAAAAATAATAGAAGATGACGAAACCTTTGCCCTAAGCTGTGTATTTGAATCAGTCAGAGCATCAATAGTCTTTTTACGTTCTTCCAAATCCTTTTCTATGTCATTCACTTTTTCGTTCATCATTACACCACCGTCAATAGCAACACGGCGAATTTTTTCCTACAAAAGAAACAAATATTTTTTCTTAATATTTGTACAGGTATTAATAAAATTACATCTAGAGAATTAAGATTTTTACTAAACATGTTTATTGCTGCAGTGTATGTATAGTTTCTCATGATTGATTTTCTTCTATAAATTTTACATCAATTACGATTAAATCTCTTCAATTATTCCTTTACTCTATTCAACAGTAACTATTGTTCTTTTCATGAAAAAAAATATTTCAGTAACAACAGTGCAATTATCTTCATCTAGAACTATGCGATAAAAAAAGCAAACAGTAAACTTTAACTGCCCTAAAAATAATTTTATAAAAAATTATGAACTATAAAAACTTACACTATATAGTTTTTTAATAATCTCAACAGCTTTATTGTGCTCACTTTTCCAACGATCTATCTCTTCATTAACAAACTGTAATTTCTCGCGTAATTCCTTATTCTCTTTGTCAGCATCATCTATTGCGTCTTTCAGATTACGTATCTGCACCATACGGCTATGAGTTTCTTCATCTCTATCATTTAGTTCCTGTTGCAATTCCTCTTTCTTTTGTTCCAAATCATGTAGCTGATTCTCCTGAACCGAAATTATTCACAAAAATGATACTCATATCAAAAAATCATCAACTAGATTTTGTTGAACTATTTACAAAAATATTTTTAAAGTATTAAACTTCAAGCAGCTATGGACAATGCTTAGAGTCCATCTATTTTGTTTTTTTTACTTATGAATAAAGCTCATTTTGTATCGAAAATATGTTCTCCATCCACTCAAACCTGAACCTATGATCTTCCAAAACTAACAACTTTCGTAGACAGAACCAAGAAAAAAAGGAATTCTTAAAATTCATTCCAGCTTCTGTTCTAAAGTTTCTCAAAACTGCGGACCGATAAAATACACCATCATCTATAATAATTTTTCGTATCCAAATCATGTATCAGTTAAGCGAATGAAGCAAACATACGGAAGTGTCGAGTTCCTCCGTTAGGACATGCACTCTATCTTCCAACTGATTAACTTGTTCAATAAGATCATCGATTCGATCACGAAAATCGACTACTTCTTCCTTTAAAGTGCTTACTTCTTGTGTAAGCATCTAAAAATCATACAATATAAGTTGAATTGTGGCATTAGCTGAAGTGACAAATTTGCTGCAGAAAGATGAAATAACAGTAGTGAAGAAATTTTGATAATGAAAATACTAAAAAAAAGTCTACAAATGAAAAACTGATACCTGTCTATCTGCATGAAGTTCTTCGTTCATTTCTTCAAGTTTATGTTTGCAATCGAGAATCTGAAGAATGAAAAAAGACATAATTATTGGATAGAAACTGCGGAAAAAATTGTGCCAGTACCTTGATAAAATCCAGAAATAAAGAAATTTTAATCGAGCACAAATAACTCAAATGTATGATTACAACCCTATATTCTCTCTTTTCTTTTCTGCTTTTTCTCAAACAAGCAAGATTAACTGTGAAGAAACATGCTTAAAAGAATATTTTTTTTTTTGTAAAAAAAATCATTACTTCACTACGCTCTTCTTCCCATTTCTGCAAACAATCTGAATGCATTTTTTCTTTTGCAGTCAGTGAATTTCGTAAACTTCTGTTTTCCTGAAATAGTATTTAGAACTTGATGAAAAATTTCGCCTCTGTTTCACAGCCATAATTTAAAATCAACTAAAGAAAAACAGCAAAACATTTTTCAATTGTTGAACCCTTTGCGCACAATATAGTACTGATCAACAAAGAAACCCACTAAACGCAAAGAAAGAATAAATTTCTTTTTCTTTTCTAGCAGGGATAAAGACAGTTAATGTTCAAAACTGCAGTAATAAAGAGATTAAGCTAGTAAAAAATACAACGATGATAAATACCGCAGATTATGTTTAAGACTCAAAAAAAAAACAAGGGACTTTCAAAACTTTAGCAAAAACGTTTCATGATCTCAAAAAAAATTTTGATGATGTGAAAACGATATTAACAAACCGCTTGTTCTGATGATAACGAATCACGTAAAGTATCCAGCTCTTTTAAATATCCCTGAAAAACGCAAGAAAACAATGTGACGTTGAAGTGTTATAATGACATAAAAACCATAAGAATGTCAATCCAATCAAAATCAATTCAATGCTTACCTTGTATTTTACAATTTTTTCAACAAGATGCGTTATTAAAGCTTTATCAGTTACTCTTTGAAGAGATAAAGAAAGAACTGTAACCCACTTGAAGCCCATTTTTCCGACCAGGTCAAATCTGCAACAAAAAAGACAATAAACTTCATGACATTTGTCAAATATAGTTTTTATTTTCCAGCTTGCAAGTAGAGCTGGATTTTCGTTTCAATTGAAACTTTACGAAAATCTCCTTAGTTGTCAGAAGAACTTTGATCCCATGTTTATGATCTACAAATCATGGGTTTTGAGTGCACTGGTTCAACATTTCCATTATTACAACGATTCTTTAACATCCTGATATAACTCCCACTATCAATTTCGCATCTATAGGAATGAATATCACTTCGCTATGGTCCAGTGCACTCATCCGGCATTCCATCAATCACTTCGCTATGGAAGCATTTTTAGCAATAATATCTTTTCATCGCAAGCAACTTAGCGAACTTAAAGAAAGGACATGCCTGAATAAAGTATTGTCATTATAAAGGCCTCCCCGAAGATGCGATCCACAGCTACTATCCAAGCAAGTAACAAAATCGATTATTTTCTTAGGAAATGCATCGAATTCGGCATCTAATTCTTGCTCTCGTTTTAACAATTCATACTCAGATCGTCGAAGTGACAGTGTATATATGAATAAAGGATCATCATCTCGTGATATGCAAAATATAAATTCCTGAAAAAAGTGTAAACAATGTTTACGAACCCTGATTGAAATTGCCATGGTAATTATATCAATCGCTTTGAAATAAATTTTAAAAAAAAAAACATTCCAACTCAACCAAATCAAATTAAACGATATGACAACATGATCAATAATAAGCATTTGGCTTCTAGATTTTTGGTCCAGAATGATCGTTAACAAAAAATTTTGAAAATTTCTAACCTTTTCTGTTCGATTCTGTCGTTCATCTATTTTCAAATTCAAAATTATGCGGCTGAAAAAAAAAAGAATTGGAAGAAGTATAGAAAAATTACAATTGCTTAAGTGATTGACTTTCAAATATCAAATAGAACGGATAGAATTTCAACTGCCATGAGAATGGCATCACACATATTTTTGTTGAAGTAACAATCTTGCAGGAAATTTAAGCAGATATTTCAATATCTGAGAATTTTTATGCACCTTTCTCTGTAAAGGAAAGTTCACATATTCTCTGCCAATCCAATCAAATCCACCGATGACACTGTACCAAGTTCACAACTTATGAAATATATGCATATTTTCACCTTATTTTTGTTAAGTTTTTAAATGTATCTCCTCTCACCTACATGGTTCACGAAATACATAGAAATTTTAATAGCAAACTAGACACTGTATCTTTACTAATTATATAACAATATACTTCTATATTAAAGGAACGAATGAAACGGATATCAAACCTTTTGCTAGTTGTTTGGCCATTTGTGTCAGTGCAGTAAACAGCGATATTTTCGTGGAATAACGTTTGAACCATTCCAATTTTTCTATAATTTTATTTCATAAAATACAAAATTTCGTACGGAATAAAAGTTGAATTCAGTTATGCGAACACATTATAATAATGATGATATACCAAATTAAAGCGACATTTTGACACTTTAAATGGCTAATAAAGATACAATGCATTGAAATTAGCGATAGTATTTGATATGAGACAATTTTTCATAACTTTATACGTATATGGTAAAAGATATTGTTAAAGACAATTTACTTTTTGTGTTGTTGATCCTGATGTTTCTCGAAGAAATTATAGTAATAATATGAAAGGATGGACATCAAAACAAAAAAAAAATCAATATTAAAAACTTTCTTGAAACATTTTTTAATGATAACTGATATTATCATTACACATGATATTATCATTATACATCAAAATGAAAAAAGCTTAAATCAGAACCAAATTAAAGTAAAGCAGTATTTGCTTAAACCATTTTTATTTTAATTTACGGTAGCCAGACTTTTTGATTTATAGAAATTGGAAAACGTGAGAATAAAAAAAAGTAAACTAGCAAAAGATAATTATACATCATCAATCCCCATATGTCGAAGAACAGTATTTGCCAAAGTTGAATAATCATGTCCAGCAAATGGTTTAAGTTTGAATATCTCGGGAGATCTAATAATTTCTGCTAAATCCTTTAGTCTCGTGCAGAAAATATGATCCAATTCATGTAAGCGTTCGGCAAGTTCCCACTGATGATTATCCATCAACTCTTCATTGACTACTACCACAAATGGTTTCTTACATCGCAGCACTTCAAGACACGTTCCAGCACCAGCATGTCCAATTATCAAATCTGCTGCTATGATATCTTGTAAAATGTCATCTTTGTAATGATAGTAATCGATATTTATACCACAACGGTTAACTTTCTCAAGCTCTACTTTACCTCTGCCAATTTGTATGAGTAAATCAGTGATACCAATTTCATTTAATGATTCCAAACATTTCCGTTCAATTACTACACGTATTAATGCATCGAACTCTGTACTTCCAACTGTAACAAAACAACGCATTTTTAGCCAAAAATTCAAGATCACTAATTTATAATTTCGGTTAATGGAGATTTACTGCTTCATTAAACCCATGTAATAATATGCACTTGGTCGAAGCCAACTATCACGTTTTTCTTGTTTCAAACGCTCCCGAATAACAGCTAGACGAAATTGTAACGCTTCTTCTTCAAATGATTCTTTAATTTCTATGAGCTTCTCTGTTTCTGTTGCTTCAGAAAATACGCGATCGGTGGGATCCTTGTAAACTTCACAACGTGCCGATATCCGACGAACTGCCGAATCTATGTCTCCCCACGTTTTTGTTAAATCATGGGAATCAGACATCAAAAGTACAGCAGCGTATATCGGCTAATTCGTCAACAAAATTTTCTGAAATTCCAACTGTTCTATTAAATAATTTGGAGAAATTGACAGAAATGAAAAAACACATGAATAATTATGTATCTACCATAAATAATAATTTGTCTACCGTAGGGCCAATAAAAGAGAACCAATCAATAGCAAAATAAAAAGTAATAATCTCTGACTACTAGTAAAATACATCAAAGAATAATGAAGATTAAAAATTTTTCTTGTTAGTTTCTTTCAGTCTTGATTAATGTACTTTCTCTGGATGGAAAATTTTAAATTATAGAATAAATTCATGCATATTTTTCTTTTTTTAAATCGTTTGAGAGTAATTTATATACATCAACTCAGAGTAATTTTCTGGTCCTTCAATTTCTAATGCCATTCAATTGTTAAAGAAAAATAGAACTTAAAGACATTTTCTTTCATCTATTCTATACGGTATAAATGAAAACACTGGAATAATATAAGCACATATAAATATTATCAGCTAAATAAAAAATATTATGTTTGATGATTAAAAAATAAAAACGTCGGATTATCATAAATTTTCCGTTACATGCGGAAAAAATGAATAATGTGATCAATAAAATTTAATGAAATAATCAGGCAGTAAATATTATGCCAAATTTGTGTTTTGAAAAAGTGAATGGTTGGATAAGAGGTACAAAATATTCGTATTTATTAAACGTGCATTAGGTCACATATGTGAACTATACACTCAACAGGTATATGCAGAACAAACAGTGTTAAACAAGCTGATTAATTCATTAGATCTCGATTATGATTCCATATCAATAAATAAATCATACTAGCTATACATTTCGTTATATTTGAATAAATACATGAGAGGAAGACGAGAATTTTTACCAAAGCAAATAAATTTGAAATTCGACTGCTAAAATTGGAAAAACAAGCATTCCCATTAATTTACTGACCCAATAAACAATAAAATACGCGGACGATAACCGAAAGCAACACCTCCCACAATAATTTACTCAACAAATAACAATGCAAGGAATAGTGCTGCCATAAATTAGCATATTCCTGTGAGGAAGTGGGAAATTAAAATTTGTTAATTTTTGATGCAAACTGATTTCTTTCAATTGTTTCATTTCTGTACGAATTAAATTTTGCTAATGAAAGGGCGATATAATTATGAAATACCTCTGCTAAATTTATTAACTATGCCTATTCTATACTAAAAAATGATATATTCAATATTGATCAACTTGTGCACGTATATTATGTGAGTTGACGTTTGACAAAATAATCGATAACGATGTGTGACTTTTTTAGCATCGATCTGTATGCTACATGCTAACTTTGCATAATCTGGCAATTTTATGGATTAAAGCAAACTCAATCACGATCAGACCAATTAATATTTGATAATTCTTTGCTTCTGACATTCGCTTATGATCATTAGTTTTGCCCATTCACTGCTTAAAATGCTTTAGATATAACTTAAAAATGTTGAGTAAGGTGTAAAATAATCTCTCTGGATATATTTTTGAACACAAGCAATTTTTTTTTAGGATATGGATCAATCCTTAAAAGTATATTTTAATCAAAAAGCATAAATGGAGCAAAAAACTTTTGAGTATATTTTGCAAAACGACAAAGAAAAATAGCTTTTCGTGGAGAAACAAAATATTTAAAAAGCTAAATATTATTAGAAATTAATTCCGACCAGTAAACAAAGCACATAATCAAATATAAATCACAAAATCACATATGAAATAATAATAGTATTGGATTATTTTTGTTAGAAACAATATTGTGACACAAAAAAGATGGTGAGAAAATGCACAATACTAAATTGCTCTTTCTGAACAGGTGAATTCCTGTTGAAAGGTTGTCGGGATCAGATTAATGCCTCATCACTTTTGTTATAATCTTTCAGATTAACAGGTCTCTTGTACATCATTTTCCCTAAGCGGTTATCTCTCCTCCGATATATTATCTCATATCAAAGAAACAAAATAAGACATTAGGTGGATTTGATTTCGAGAAAGAGAGAAAGAAGAGAAGAGAAGAAATCATGATTGCCATAAATATCATCATTGATTTTTGTTATTGAATTAAATTTTTCCAGAAAAGCAATTTTCAGGTTTTAAATTTCGTTTTTCTTGCTTTTAATTTTTTCGTTCTCATAGTTCTCTTAATAATACTCCAATTTTTTCAATTTTTTGAGATATGATTATCAATCCTTATTGCATGCCATATCTGAAATCATTTTATCAGATTAAGAGTGTTTATCATAAATTGTAATGGACTTTTTTCTTGGAATGATATTGGTGATGGTCTTCCATCCTCCATTGTACCACAATTCGTTATTGTTGCTGCAATTACAGTAGTAATTATATATCCAACCAGAATTAATTGTATAAATCTATTTCTCTTTTAATGAAAAAAGGAATTAAAGAATAAAATTAAAAAGATTAGTTTGAGTGAAATATTAAATTAAAATTTTTTTAAATGAATAATCATCCAACATTAAATAGTCCTAATATGTCAATTCTTCATGACCTGAACATACATTGTTCCACTTGCATTGTCGCTATTAATTGACCATTATTCCAAAATTTCTCAACTATACAATCTGTGAGAACCTTCGCAACCGAAATTGATGCCATGGCTGCTCCTAAAAAAAAAACATTACGGAACAGAGAGGAATAATTGACATTTGGAGTGACTTTAATATATCAAAACTGCAGAGGTGATTTTGCATAATTTCATTGTTAAATCAATTTATAAGTGTGGAACCTCCCGCTTCTCTTGCTGTAAGAGTAATTAATGACCATCAACTCTAGCAGATTTGAATTTTATTTGCATGCAAAGGAAAATAAATATGAGATGCATACCTTGTGCTTGTTGATTAGCAGCTCGTTGACAACAAATGCAGAAGGCGAGATATACTATCAATTTTGTCATATTCAAATTGAATTGTTTTCTAAAGTGAAGATTTAACTTAATTAATATATTCCAAAAATTTAACTATTAAATTGATCCCGATTCAATTCGGAACTTTTTCTTGTTCAATGTTCGAAAGAGAATATTTATGAATGAAAAAAATAATGGATAAATTCTCACGATTTTGATATCATTCTTAATGAATTTGTTTTGTATAGAGTGATCAATTTTGAATGGATTTAATTTGCAATCAGTTATACTGCTGTGTCTTTCATGCAGAATCCGATTTATGAGTTAAAAGAAAGTAGGAAGAATAGGAGGAATGGAAAGGAATGGAAACAAACTCTGATGAGAATCACAGTTAGAAGCTTAATGGAATTTTTTAATACACGGAAAGGAGAAACGAAAAAGTCAATAAGTAATGGGAATTTTAACGAGTTTTATTTTTTACTTCTTATTGATTTTTTTTTCTAACTTTTTAACAAACTGTTAATATGTGTCCGAAAAATGTCCAAAAGGACGTATATCCTCCCCACTTAACTTCAGATGTTTTTTCTTGAATGATTTAGAAACTGTTAATAAATTAACTGCATCATAAACATAAAACCACGAAAAATCATTTAGCAAAATCTGCAGCAATATTCCTACACGGTGTACCGTAAAAATTATTGACAGTTTTGGTCGGTCTGAATGGCAGCAGTAAAATTTTTAAAATATAACAACAAATCTACTTTTTTTGATTTCATTGATTTGCTACAAAACACATAATACGATAGCATTTTTGAATGGACTTTTTAATTTTATATCATTCTTAAGATGACCATTAGAACTCAAAGAATCTACATTTGTTAAATCATTTAAGGCAAAACTTTTGAAGTTGCTCGAGAAAGAGCAATATTTAGCACAAAGAACCTTCTTCATATGATCGAAAAATTATCTTAAAGTAAACATGGAAAAAAGAAATGATGGAACTTTTAATGGTTTAAGATTTAAAAATTGCACTTTTTATATTTTCGTAGCGGATCTCTGAGTGTAATAATCAAATCATTAAACAAAAGCCATTTTTGTTTAATGATTTCATTGTTTTCTATGTTTCCAATGGAAGAGGAACAAATTGTAATGGATAAGTAAAAAAAAGTGCTGTAAATTGTGACGAAAAAAAACCAGTCATTTTATTTTTCCATCAATAACAAATTGCGGGAAAGCAACAATCTTCTCTTTGTTTATTATATACTATTTCCGGCTTGAATGCTCGAAATCAAGCTTTTTTTATCGAATCTCTGAAATTTGGAAATAAATGCTTTTAAATTGAGCAAATTTTAGAATTATGAAGATTTTTTTAGTGCTATTTTTAAGTGCTACTGAGACAGAGTTAATATCTTATTATAGAAAATTGATAAAAATTTTTGTGAAAAAAATTGATGAGTAGGATTTGTAACTTGATATAGATTATGCTCTATGTTAGATTTTTTATTTATTGAAATGGAAATTTGAGGTGAATAATAAGTTGTGATAAAGTGCTTGTTGAATTGAGAGTGGCAAATATCAAGCAGATTTATTTCCACTATCAAAATCTGCAAGTAAAGGAAATTAATTCAGCATTAAAAAAAATAACGTATTCGATAAAAATATAACTGATTACGCTTCTTTTTTGGCCAATAGCCATAAATTGATTTATCAATCTTAGTGCACTCGATTTAATTAATTTTGCGCAATATTTTTCAAGACAATACACTCCCAACCTGCTACTGCTAAAAATTCCAATAACTCCAACCTGCTTACTTAGCAAAGAGCTGTATTTGAAAATTTATAACAAATCAAAGAATGAAAAGCTTACTGTTTCTATTTATTTTGTTATAATGTCCTTTACGGTGATGATATTACTAAAAGTTTTTATCCATACAATATTACATGAGATCCCTTAGCTAGCTTAATGGACAGTTTTAAAAAGTGTCCCAATATATATCGATATATTTTTAAAAATCACCATAAGAATTGTTACGTAGGACTTAGAAGGATCTATGCTACGCTAAATAATCGTCATATAACTGATCACTGCAATGCATCCTTTGGTATGAGGAAAATATTTTCATCTACTTCGTAACAACATAAATATATGTTAAGAATTTTTTTTTTTTGTACTTCTATAATATCCGCCATTTTTGATAAATGCATGTTGCAGAATTTTTATAAACTACATGAGAATACAACGACGCAATTATTTATGCCTTTATTAATTTAATTATGAGAAGCAAAAGAAGAGAAGAGATAAAAAAAATCACAATGGTGATAAAATCCCTTTGGAATAACTTATTTATTCTATGCAACAACGTTTTTCCAACAATATCAACGGTAGTCGTGAACAGCATTGAGAAATAGAAAACAAAGCTGATTTTAAAAAAAGCTTATTATTTAAAACAAAAACTAAATTTTAAATCCATAAATAATATTCATGGAGCGCATCGACCAACGAAGCGTGGATAAAGACACACATCTCGAATGTGATATGTATTCGTTAACCAACAAATAAAACGTTCCAGGCCAAGTCCATAGCCACCATGTGGACATGTGCCATATAAACGTTGATCCAAATACCAGTAGTACGGTTTCGGATCAATTTTCACACTTTCAAAAGCTTTCGAAAGTTCATCAAACTGAAACAACGAAGAAATTATTAAGAAAAAACTGAAGAGACAATTTTGAAAAATTCCTTTTACTGAAAAATGGACACTGAAATTTTGGAGAACATACCTTCCAGATTCTCATACTGCCACCAACAATTTCACCAACACCGGGCATAAGAAGATCAACAGACTCTGTTAATCTACTATCTTGCGCATCCCGCTGCATATAAAATGCCTTAATTTCACTTGGAAAACGGTTGAGTAGAATTGGCTACAATAATTTAAAAGTAGAAATGAAATCGAATCTCTGAATTTTCAAATACTATTCAAAACATGTGCATTCCTATATCGTTTCTCTGTAGTCAACAAAAACAAATAGTTGATTTTATTTTATTAGAATTTTATTAGAATCTGATATCAGGATTCATCTCCTGAAGCTATTTATAAATCCCGGTTCTGAACTTTAGCACTCAATATGACATATCCGAAAATAATCCTTTACCTTATTAATACTATCAGTCATGAAACGTTCCGCTGCCTCAGCGATATCATCACCAAAACTAAAACTGTTACCAAATTCATTGCTAACATTGTGCTCTTGCAACCATTTGATAGCATCTTTGTACTCCATTCTCAAGAATGGCCGTTTAGGCGGTTCGAATTTCTAAAAAGAAAGATATAAAGGGCAATAATGATTCATTAAAAGAGGATGTCGTTAACGTATCAATGAACGATAACTCCTGGTATTATGTTAATAAGGGACAGTTTTGACCATATGTTCCTGTTCCTAGAATTATTATTGGTTTCCGCAGTAAAACTTTGACTTTTAATTACACAAACAAGAATGGAGTGAGCAAATTTGAATGAAAAGTTTGCGAAAAGTAAAAATAAATGCTAAAAATCTAAAAATTTAGAAATATTGATTATAAATTTTAAAAAATCAAAAGACAAAAAAAACTAACAGGATTAATATGTTCCAATAATTTTTTTGCATTCTCGTCAGCCAGAAGTCGATCAACTGTATCGCAAACCAATTCTTCAATTTTCGTCATTAAATCATCCAGCGTTATGAAGGGACACTCAGCTTCAACATGGGCATACTCTGCTAAATGTCGACGAGTACGAGATTTTTCCGCTCTTAAAAAAACACTTTCTTGAGGAATAATAAAACTATCTAGAGAATTAATATCATTCACATATGAAATTGTTTTAATATATATAAATATATAATTTATCAATCAGAAGCAATTATCTATTAATGAATCAAATCTACTATCTCTTTCCTACGGACTTGAAAAATAGTTCAATAGTAGTAAAACAGTTGACTCCAAGTTTTACTTCTATTATCATTAAATTTTAGTCATAACAAAGCATCTTTATTAAGTTCTTAATTACTAGCCAATAACCCTAACACTTTGTTAATCGTACATTTCGGAGTGATGAGTGGGCATCAACTAGATCTGCATTATAATGCGACATATAAAATATGTCGTCATAATTTTATATTTTTTTAAAAGTTTCTGGATGAAAAATAGGAATGATTCATACAAACCTGTATGACTGAGCAATGCAGAAGACATCACCAAGAGTGGGAATGCAAGTTTCAAGATAGAGCTGCGACGACTGTGTAAGATAAGACGGTTCACCAAAATAATTAAGTCCGAATAATGTCGATCCACCTTCTACCTGAAAAAAATTTTAAACCATTTTACCAAGATATATTATTAGAGAAAAAGTTTTCAGTACTTTATCAAGTGCATAACCTGCGTTTGAACTAAAGTCGGTGGAGCAACTTCAACATAGCCAGCATTATAGAAATGTTCTCGCATTGCCCGAGTAGCAGCTGATCTTAAACGTAACAAAGCAGCAGCATTTTCACCTCGAATAACCAAATGTCTATTGTCCAACATTTTGTCGACACCTGCTTCTTCGTTCAGTACATTATCAATACCTGCAATGATTGGATTTTCTTTCCTATTTCTATTAGTAAATAACAAACCGATTAATAATATATGACATAAGTTTACATCAATCTATGATAGAATATATCATTAAATTTCGTATACCTGGCCAAATTTAACGTACCATATGTATTCGAATGGGTCTAGGAACAGCTCTCATAATACCCATCTCTCTCCACAAATACATTCTCTGTTTCCAAAGATTCACAAAAAATCTCTGTTTCATTCTTGAAAGTTTTATGTTCATCTGACAAATAGTTTCTTGGAAAACCTATATCCATGCACGTGTATTTGTGTTTTATTCTAAAAATCTACGAGCTCTCGAAATCGAGTTATGATTCAATAAGATCAAACAAGTAACAAAATAAAGTGAATGAGTGCCTCCAGGAGGTGCGTTTCCAATTACTTTCCAAAAATCGGCTACTAATTCATGCCCATTCGGTGCTTCTTTACCTTCCGGAACTTCCTTTACCGCCCCATAAATTTCAACTGTGCTTTCGGTATTCACAGTGAGAGCGTCATACGTTTGACACTGAAAAAAATAAAATAATACTATTTTGTAAAAAACGGTACCATTTATCATCAATTTATCACCATTGCTTAAAATTATTAAAATCTGCCTATCAAACTTAAAAAGATATTGAAACCCAAAATCTTACGTTATTTAAAAAAATAACTTATCAACGCATTTAAAAAATAGCTTACCAGCTTATCCGTGAGCACTGCTTGAAGAAAACCAGTTCCATCTCGAAGAACAAAAAATATCAACGACTTTCCTAAAAGTATGGAAAGTGTAGAAATCTGAATTACCAAGGAATAAGCATATTTTTTAGAGAAAAAGAAGCAAAAAAACATCTCAACAATCTAAATTCCTAAAAAATCAGCCGACTGTAAACAATTTAAAAAGAAAAGTAAAAATGCGAATTCTGTAGAACAACCAGTTTCGACAACCAAAGAATAATAATTCTAAAATTTTAATTGTGATAATTTCGGCATACCTTGTCGACGAATTCGATGAATCCATCCTTTGATGCAAACACGTTCATCGCGGTGTTTAATAAGGTCACGAATTTTCAGACCTATGAGACATGGCAGACTTGTGTCCAGCTCTATTTGCACTTTTTTCGCTTCTTCAAGGGCTGCTGTTGTTTGCTCTTCAGCTGCATTTTTCTTAAAGATCCAAAAAATTATGAAAAAACAATGCCAATATAACATGACTCCTGACTAAATGTTCATTACATAAAATTATGTATCTTTTAATTCATTTCTCACAAATGAATTAAAGTGACAGACATCTCGCTATTCCTTCTAACAACTAAACTACTACACTCATTTCCCAGAAAACAAATTTCACCTTTGCAGCAATTTTTTCGTTCTTCAACATTTCTTGTTCGTAACGTTTTTGATTTTTCTTCAGTGCCGTTTTTGAAGCAGTTTCCCATATCTTTTTGCCATCTTTCGTCGTTCTAACTAAGAAGTCACCTTTTGGAGACTTGGTAATTATCATTGCTTGAAAAAGCGTTCTGTAATTCATACATTTTACATTTTTTCATTGATTTCCGAATTACTGAAATACTCATTGGAAACAAAAAATTCTAGACTACTCTGCAACTCAATATAGTATTTTTCTCTTGGTTTTACATCCTTTATTTCAAACTTTCAATCTAAAAAAATAGCTAAACGAAAGTACAAAAATTACCTCAAAGGTTTCAGTTCACTGCCGTCATTACCATCATCTCCAGTTTCCGGGCAAATATAAACAGTCATTACACCAACTTATTATTAATCGCTTAAAAAATAAAATTTTTCAAATAAGTAACTATTTAAAAACGATATCCACGCTGCTGTCTATTCGTTCGAAAAGGAACGAAATTATCTGCACTGCTCACTTCCATTTCATATTTCAATAAGCAAATTATAAGCAAATCGCACAATCTCTTTCTCTCTCCCTCTCTGCCCTCATAAAACTTTATACTATTAGCAGTTGAGGACGATTTATTTTGCAACTACCATTGCACACAACATATATATATATATATACTTCTGCCTTCTTCCATAATCAGGTTTATATCATGCTAGCCTGAACCATATCAGGTCCACAGCATGCTACACCTACACCACACCATGCCTACACCATGCCAGTCCCACACATGCCATTCTCAAAGCCTTTATTGTATAATCACGCCAGCATGCAGAAAAGCCTTCCTCAATAGGCCAAACCGATCAAAGTATCACAATGATATCGTCAGCAAAAATAAATTCTATTGGTAGCAAACCAGATGGTATGGTATGCACATTGTAATCCCTGTAATGTTACTGTACTATTGATATTGGAATTAAACATATGAAAGAGAGAGATAACTTCATAGCCATTAAATCGATATTCCTAAAAAAAATTTAAACGTAAGTATAAAGAGCGTAAGAAAGTTGTAAGTTTATGTCAACTTGTATGCAAAAGTTGCACAAACCGACGAATGCTTACCTTTATCATATTCTTCATTTTCTGATCCAATTTTTTTTCCTCCATAATGATGCACCACCAAATTCATTTTACCATATTCGATCAAAAATTTCATCAAAAAAAAGAAAAAAAAATGAAATAACTGATTGAATGATCTTTCACCTCTCTCTCTCTCTCTCTTTCTCTGTTACAGCCACATTTTGCTTGTATTTATATTTGGGTTGACAATTGAAAAAGATGATAACATAGCAAATAATGTTATCAATTCATTTGTGAAATTTATGAAGTAACATTGATGTCATTTATGTTGTTTCCAATCTTTCTTTTGGTGATGTTAGCATTTGAACAACATGTAAAATTATTAGTGCTAATTAAACTTAACCAATTTTATAAGGTGGTATGAATGAGACAATTTTGTAAAGTGGTATGAATGAGATAAATGGTACAGTATATTTTATTGGTACTGAAAAAATACAGTTAAACTAAATTCTTTGATTTTAATCATTAATCATATTTCATTTTTTCAGGTCATCTATCTTACTATATTTTGTGCTGCGCAAGTTTAAATGGTCGAACCTTCGGTGACCTTTTTTTTTTGCTCTAAACATGGTGACATTATCGATACTGTTTCAATTTATAAGCTTACGGGATTTTGCATTGGGCAGTGAGGGAGAGAGGTTTTGCGTCGAACTATGGATCCAGTTCAGAATGTATGTGATTTGTATCAAAGGATAATTAGATTACTATTGATTATATTATCAAAAATAAAGCACAGTTTATATGTTAATTTTAACGATGATTTGAAAAAGGGAAAACATTTGTGATCTATCATATAATGTCTAATTTATTCCTGATTATCAGTATTTAAATGCTGTGAAATTGAAGCACTTATTCATTAATATATTAAATTCATCATATTTATTTGGAGAATTTTTGGAATATAATACGATAATAGATTTGTGTACTTAAATTAATAGCGGAGAATCATAGGATTTATTAAAGCAAATCAAATGCAATTGATATTTTTGTTAAAAAAGATAAAGAGATAGATGTTAAATTTGCAGATTGCTATTATTATCTCATAAAAAAATAATTAGAAAAATGTTATTAGCATTTGTGATACTTGTGATATTATGATATTGTGATATTTCTTATGACATTTGTGATATTATTTTTGTTTTTATGCAAATTATTTCTCATTCTTTTTTCCTCTTTCCTCACATACCTTCAGAACATTTCATCATATTTAGCATTAAATAATATTTTATGACTTTTTATTGAATTGAATTATTTGAATGAAAATATTTTCAAGATATGCTAGGAAAAATGTATGTTAATGTTTATTATATAGCAAAATTAATTCATGTCAAATTTTAGCCATTTACAGCAATTTTAGGTGCATGAGATGAAGTAATTTTGTCCTTATTTCATGACGTTAGTTTTGAATAAGGAAGGCTCATTTAATATATATGCTTAGAAAGGTTAGCTCAATGTGTCAATAATTTTTTCAGTATTTAAAAAAAAAGAGGAATGAATTGAGAAGAAAGAGAGGGGGAGAGAGAGGAAGAGGGAGAGAGTAAAAAACAAAATGATGGAAAGGGATAAATGATAATTATCACTTTCTGAAGCTAACAAAAATGATTTTGGCTATTGAATGGAAAAGTTGCAAGGAAGCTACACTCATTAATTTAACTTTCTTTTTAGCTAAAAGAAGAGCTCAAAAGCTCTTTTATTTTTTCCACCCATAGTTTTCTTCCTTTTTCCCTTTTCCTTTCCCTTTCTTTTTTGCTATCATTTTTCCTTAATTTCATATTTTCATTTTCATCATTTTTGTACTTCCATTCTTTTTTTTCTTCCGTGTGTCTGTCATATAATCCTTAAAAGCTTGACATTTGCCAAAGATCGCATGATTTTTATTTTATATTAATCGATCATAAATTGCTGTCTTGTTCATTTTAAATAATGTTACACTTTTAAAATAATTGCAAAATTCATAAATATTATATATGGTAAAGAATTGCAGGATATTATTTTACTTTATTTTTTTTTTGAAGATCAATTATAACTTGTAATGTTAGATGGATTTTTCTCTTGTCAATTTCAAATAATTGTAAAAATTATGAAGAAAAAGAAGAGGAAGAAGAAGTAATTATGACACACCCATTCTTCCCAATAGCAAAATTCAAGGTATATTTTTTTATTTCCTAAATCGATATCTAAATTCAACTGGTTGCTGTATTCATGCATTTGTTTGTTGAATGACTTCATCAAACGGGTTACTTTGTCTGTCTGCATTGACTTCAGATTTTTCCTTTTTTAACGTAAATAGTAACAAAGATAACAATAGCTGATTTTAGCATTCGATTAATTTGTCAAATTGTTAGCAATAGGCCAATAATTCCACCCCTCAACGTCTTTTTTTAAAGCATTCTGAAAGTGCGACAAATTAGCGAGAGTTTATTCTGTTTTGCAGTTGCACATTGCATGTGTGTGTGTGTGTGTGTGTGTGTGTGTGTGTGT
>UPTC01000296.1:0-46407 GCA_900537255.1 Acanthocheilonema viteae | reverse complement strand
ATCAAACCTTTGAGGAGCGATTAAAAACCAATTAAACAATAAAATATATTTCACTATTTAAATAAAGTGCTGGATAGCCAATACTTATGAGAAATTGGTTTAGAATAACATATCATGAAAGATGCAGTAATACTGTCAATTTTATTTTGGTGCGATGAAAAAACTGGGATGAAGTTGCAAAAAAAGCAATTTAAAATAAATGATGAAAGAATGAATATACCTGGCTTGGTTGATGAGCTGCGGCTTTCCGATATAGTTCAATTAGTCCTGTCTGTGTTATAATGAAGGTAGCTTGCTCACTAACAAGTACATCGACGTTTGCATCAATCTTCAAAAATGTGCAAAAATTTGGATGGACTATCCAGTAATTAATTTCAAATCGTCTAATTTTCGGGTAATAGTGGGAGGAATGTCAAAGGATAGCTCATATTCCTCAAAAAATGAAGACTAAGTTTCATTCCGATTTCTTCCTGCTCCTCTCTGTTAGTCACTATTACAACAATTAACCTTTTGCTTCCTGTTGGAATGAAAATCTGTCAGATACCTAAATTCCGAGATAATAAAAATATAACCTGAGCTTTAATCATTTCAAGACGTGAATCCGTGAACTGATAAAGTATAATAGCAGCATTTATAGCGGAAAGACAATTAAGAGTATAAACGGCAACATCAATAGGTGAATGAAGTTGCGTCGCCGACAACTGCACTGCTTGATTTAGTGGGTCCAAAACGATTGTAAAGATCTGAAAAAACACCTACATTCATCAGATTCAGATGCTTACTAATGAAATGTTATGGTCATAGTTTATTATGTCATATTTCATTTCCAATTTCCAAAAAAGTCATAACTGTTTGTTCATAGTTTCCTTTTAACCTATTATAACATATGGCAACAGCTTTATGCATGTAGTATGTCCATATTTAAGGCAGCTAATAATCCAAGAGAGCTGCCTACCTTCTCAAAATTTTCTTTTTTATCAGGCACAGCAGCGATGGCACCATCATGTGATTCCAGAACATCTTTAAGCAACGTCAGTACCTGATGAACTGCGGATACAGGAAGCAAATCATAATCAGGCGTACCCATCTTAAGTAAAAATTTTACTGTCATAGTCAAGTATAATCAAAAAATGTGCGTTAATTTTTGAACTCATCACAATTTAGAAGTCATTTTTGATTTAGTCTCGGATAAACGAGAGCAGATAATTTCTTGTTAAAGCTATAGAGATCCCGCCAAACTCCAAATGTACAAAGCATTCAGTAATCAGAACTGTTTTTCCAACATTCTCAGTAGCTACCTCTCTGTAAAATTGATTCTAAATAAATGCGTTTATTTATTCAAAATCTTTATTAATGGTTAAAAAGTAGTGAAATATTACAAAGGAATTAATCTAACCAACCTTTCCAACAAGCTTTTGAACTACAGAATGTAATCCACTAAAAAATAAATTTAATGTCAATTCCTTCAGCTCTTTAAAAGTTTGAATTAACAACGAATCCGAGTTCAAAGACGTTCTGTAAAAAAGAAAAGATATTTTGTGTAGCAGTCAAACATTAGAACCAACATATCTAGCGTTTCGAAAGAAATAACATATTTATAATTCATAAGTTCAACTTTAGACATAATACAAGGCATTTCTTTTGCATCTCTCACACAAACAACTCAAACAAAATTTATATTGTGCGAATGGTTAAGAACTCAAGGACAGTAAATAAGATAACTAACTCATCAATCTCCAAGTTCTGGCTTCAGTTAAGTACAGAACTAGCGACTAAAAGCTCAAATACGAAAAAAAAGTGGTCATAAAAACAATCTTTCTTCTCGTTCTATTCAGTTTCGCGTGCTTATTTTTGAAAAATTCCTTATTGACTTGCAAATCTTGATCTGCGTTATAGATATAAACCTTTAATTTAAAATCTAGAAAACTAAAGCTTTTTATATCTACGTTGATATAAAAACTTTTAATTTAAAATCTAGAAGATAATGCGGATAGTGCTTACATTATAGTGGTAATGTATTCAAAGTAAAACAGACTGCCAATAAATGTAGAAATAAAATCTTGAAAGTTCACAAATTACTTACGCCATTGTTTCGAGGTAGAAAGTAAAAAGACAAGACAATCGATAAAGCACAATACAATTCGTTTCCGTTACAAGAGCCTGTTCGACACGAACCTGATTATAAACATTTTAAGCAAATAAAGATAATGTGAAATTTTTTTAATCCAAAAAAAAACAGTAGCCAAATTTCCCTAGTATTCGAAATGAAAAGCAAAATTAACTGTATCATACTTTAAACGGGCGACAAAGTGCTTCGGAAATTTGGCTCTGTATACCGACGCAGTTTTCTTTTAAAACTGAAAAAACTTTAAACTATATTTACAATCTTAGATCCCTTATAGCGGTGTTACCTGATTCGGTGGGATCCATCTCTTGTGCTAGACAAAACAGCAAAATAGGCTCACAAAGCAACAAGTCATAATGCTGTCCACCCAATGTCAATAAAAGAGACACATAAAAACTGCACGTTCTATATTTTTGATTGATAAATTAATCTTTTATAGACCACTGTCACTAATAAAACACTTTTATTCTGTTCATACGGGAAGTAAAAACCCACTTTCTAATTTTTCTAATTTAAACCTTCGTAAAAAAAATATAATACCATCTAAGCTACATAATTTCAGCAATGTTTGCAAAAGTTCTCTTTCGGTAGCCATCGCCTGATGAATCCATGCAAGCATATCACCCACATATCTGAATTACAGAACAAAAAATGAAGAAATACTGAATCTCTGTTGGTGAACTACAAAAAAAGAAACTGATTTCTCAATAAAAAAAATTTTGTAAAAAAACTGTAAATTTGATTTGATAATCAACATCGCTAAACTGCAAAATACCTACCGATTTGCACTATTTACCATGTAAAATAGTGCCAATAATAACAAGAAAATAAATACCAAACAACCTACCTCAATGGGTCATGAGATAACAATTCAATTGGTTTGGGAGAACCTCCAGCACCTGAAAAAGAAAATAGAGTTTTAATGCCAGAAGTTGCGGTTAAACAAAACATACATTGAATGAAATTCAAATGTAATGAATGATCTGTCAACTGGTTATATTTGAATACAACTTTCAGAAATTTAAGCTAAAAATTACTCATTCTAAAGAAACTGATCGCTCACAGCATGTGAATACCCAAAGGAAATTAAAAATTTGTACATGATAGAATTCCTCAAAATTCCTCAAAAAAATAAACTTGTTTACATGACCTATAGAATTTAATCATAATATGCTTCAAAAAATACTCTGTTCCGAAATACAAAATAAAAAATGATTGCTAACAAGCAACCGACTGCTGTCAAAGATTAGAGAACATGCTAACATAATGATTGTGCTATGTATAAACTTATGAAAGAAAAAATATATTCCAAAAACAAATGAACCTCCTCGTGTCAATGCGTCGATATATGCTCGTACTACATGGTTTCTCCGTGCCATAGTATACTCATCTAAGGCATACTTGAAAAGCACTTCACGATCTTGAAGCGCTGCAACTGATTGTACCAAAACTCCTTTCAGTTCTAAGAATTCCACATTAAGTAATCGACATTCACCTAAAGCTATGTTCATGATTATGATATATATGCTGTAATAAAAATATTAAAAGAACTAGGAAAGCTGAAAAAGGATCTATCCCAAATTGTTAATAAAACATCCATCGTAAATTTCATTATAATACCAAAATAATACATCTCAATAACGTATTATGATAGATTTTGAATAAATTAAAATGAAAACGAAAATATACGCTGAATTGAACGATAAAGCACTTCATAAGCTTCTTCCAATTTATTTGCCATTTCTTCCATTATTTCCAACCTGAAAAACTGCCAATTACTATGATTCTTTATTTATTATTATCTATAATCTCTTATTTCAGAAAATTCTAACAAAATATAGTAAAATCATTTAAAGAAAATTACGCTGCAAGATGCTCTCCAGAAGATCGAAGAAGCTGTTTACTGTCATCGTGGATTTGCTTCACACGTTCTAATGCCGCAAAAAACTTTGTATCAACTGTGCCGTCTACAACAACAAAATTTGCAATTTCAAATTTAAAGGTTTAAGCCAAACATTTAATAAATCCAAAAATGCCCAAATAATGAAAGAAAAAGAAAGAAGAATTGAAAAAATAGGTGTCATATTCAAGATACTCCAACATTAAGAGAGACACTTATTAGAAAAAATAAAAAACCGACCAGTTTCGGAACCTTTCAAAGCTGCTTCCTCTTCAGGTGTTAATGAGTAACGATTCAAGAAATCATCAATTGCCACTTGCTTTTTCTCAAGTGTTCTCCTGAAAAAAACAAATTATCGCTGTAGATATTAGTTGCAAATACTGCACCACGGTAAATTTGAGAAAAAGCCTAGTTATTTTTACTTAAGATGTCATTGCCCTACACTGTCAAATAAGAAATAATTTTCATCGAGCAAAAATAAACATTAACAACGTATCACATCAAGCTCTCAGGAAATAATAATAGTTTGCGCAGAATACAGGTTTGGTACGAGAACGCTAAATTATCAATTCTTCTTTATGCAACATCTTCAAGTAATGATCAAATCTACTGTGCACTTATATTCAAAATTAAATCTGTTCATAGATCAGATCCAGAACCTTCTATTAATTAATACCTTCTATTAATAATTAATTAATATTAATATCTTCTCGGTTCCTTGAACACATGAGATATAACTAAATTGAACTTATTGAAGAAATTATTTTTCATTCTGCAAAGTCATCAAATTTATTGAAGAAATTACTTCTCATTCTGCAATGCAGCAGTTCTTGCTAATAAATCTTGTGTTTTCGTTTTATTTGACTGTATTTTATTCGTCATATCTTGACATATACTATTCAGCTGCTTAACTTTGGCCGCAAAACTTTGCACCCGATCATTTACCTGCAACATTTTCTTTCTTATTTGTGTTAGATGTAACATATGCATATGCCACATGTGCATATGCAAAACACGTCAAAACATTGTCAACAGAAAGTATTGAAACTTCCCCTCAGAATACCCAACAATAACATGAATTAATAACAGAATAAACAATAACAGAATACCCAACAATAACATGAATTCATTATTCATTGAATTATGTCATTGTTACTAATAACTTGTTTTACCCTTTTTCGTCACGTAAAATTGTTGATATAAAATTAAAAGAGGAAGAAATAATCAAATTATGGACAATATTTTGCCACATTTGTCCGATTATAACAATAATAAATTAAGTTTACTGAAGAACACAAAAAACTAAGATAGTAAATAACTACTAGTCCAAAAGTTTTCATATACTCCCGATTTGCTTTGATTTTTCGTTCTTCTAACTCATACATCAACCTTCGTTCCACATGAATATCAATTTCATTCACCATTGGTGCAACATAATCGATCATTTTCAAAAAATCCTACAAGAAAAAAAATAAACTAAAACAAAGAAAGTAAGACAATAAAACGCGCTCCATCATCATTAACTTCCTTTTCTAAGATCTCTTTATCAACTACTTCATTCCAAAACAAACCCACTAGTCTAAGATTTTAAAGTCTTCAAGCTTGTCATTTCTGGCTTCTAATTTTCTAATATCACATCAAAGTTTTCAAAGAATAACATTTGTGAAGCGTTACTAAATAATAAAAATAAATAATAATTGTGGGTTACAGAGCCTACACTATCAAATCATGAAAAGAGACAAGAATACATGTCCCCAGTTGTTCTGATCATCAGAATGATCAAATAACATTAGAGAACGTATTTTCAAATATTAATTCAGGCTAGAATTACAGCTTATTACAAGAATTTCTCGATTACCTGGTCGGTGTGTAGTTTCTGCGAAACCAATAATTCCACTTTTTTTTTCATTGGATTTGAAGAATCACTACTATTGCTTGATTTAATATTTACTCCGTGGGATGACATTTCTCTTTAACGATATAATTATTATTTGCAAAAATAATCCACATCATCAATGAGAAATCATCAGGCATCGAATCATTAAGCATAAACTTGATATCAAGCTTAACACGTCCCTCAAAACTTTTACTTGCCATCTTCTGACGGTTATACGCAATACCCCACACCTTCTATTGCCTTTAATTGATTCAAACTATTAAACGAAGTTTATTATCAGCAGAAAACCGACTTCAAAAATCCGAAATCCCCAACCACTGTTACATCCTCGTTTTGAATATTTACTTCAATAAAATATCCGAATGCAAAACATACTTCAACAAAATACCCGAATGCGAAATATTTAATAAAAAACTGGGAATTGCACAAATTCGGAATACCGGAACTGCCTGATGCATCGTATGTTAACACTACTGAATCATCTCACAGCAAGATCATCTATATCATAATGATCCCGTGTTAAAATGATGTATCAATTTTAAAATTTTGAAATTGAATTTACTGTTTGTCACATCGGAAGACACTGAATGATATGTTCCGCTATGCAAAGATCGCAATTTTTTTTTTTGAACCTATTTTAGCCTCCGAAAATTTACGTTTATCACCTCATCACTCACAATGATAGCAAAGACATTCAAATACAGAAATAAATGATATCGCACGAGATACCAACATTCACATCTAGTGAAATGAAATATTTTAAATACGTAATAGATTCTCGAATATAGAGCTATGCCATTCTTCATAGTTTATTAAGACGCTTATTACATCATACTGACATAGATCACTTCACTCCACGGTATGTAAATTAGAATTCATTTCGAATGCGTGAAATCATAGGGAAGAAAACATAGTACTAACTTATCTATATTAACTGTATATTAACGAGTAATAAACATGGCATCAGCTGAATGTCATGACACAGAAACATTTCTCACTTATTTGTATGGATAATGTTACAACAAAAGCACAAGTAGCAAAAGTAGGAAAGATAAGATGAAAATGAAAACATAAGCAAAATATGAAAAATTCATTAACATTCAAATCATACGGTTTCGAGGCACTTCATAATTCTCTCATATTTTCTTTAGGAGATGATCTTGTAACACTTGATGGAACCTTTTTTTTGTTGTTGTTTAACTCTAATTCTTTTCAGAAAGCAATAATATTTATTTCGGAAAAAAACAGATTATAAGTTCTATCGAAATGCTTTTTTGACATTTCAAAAAATCACAACATTTGGAAATATCATTTCGAAGTTTTGAACTATGCGTGCATTTCGTACACTAACAGTACTATCATGAGTGCGTAAAATATAACATGGAAAATAAAAACTAGAAAAAAAGAACATAAGAATATTAGGGATAAAAGTCTTTTGTTCAAAAACGACTTAGTTCAACGATTAAAAAGTAATTATTTAACTCGACGTCAAAACTCATCGACTTTTCCTTAAAGTTTAATGAAAAATATACGTTTTGATACAAATAACGCTCCAGTTTATGCTGGAATGTTAGGAAGAATACATAAAACTTAGCAAAAAAAAACAGGACAAACTGAAAAATATATCCAATAAAGACATATCAAAGGCTAAAGTCGAAGATCTACAAAATTGAACGGTTAATAAACATTTACGATTAATATACGTTTACGCTTTGCAAATAGATAAATTTAGTGTAATTTAAAATCTAATCACAATATTGTCAGTGATTCGTAGCTTTTCTAATCTACAACTAAAAAGACAATTGAATTTACATACTTTCTGGATAAGAGAAAAAACTTCAGTTTTCAGACATAAAACTAATAAACAAATATCTGATAAAAGTAAGTAATGCAATGAACGTAACAATGTGCATGTACGGAATGATTTAACCACATGTCATCCGCAAATGTTTACACATATGAAAAACGTAGCATCCAAAAAATCCCATGAAAGAATTAGTTATCAATCGTATTAAATTCAACATTGGAGAGATATAATACCTGGGACAATCTTACAAACATATAAAAATACAAAAGCTGTCGAGCACCTGGTGCTTCGTCAGTACTTCTAAAAATCGCAAATCGATAAAAATGGTTCGAAGGCGAACTATAAGACAAACTTCACTTCAATATAAAGTTGATCAAAATTTCGGAAAAAATAACTTTTTTCGAAATTCAAAGAAAGTTAGTTCTAAAAGAATCAGAAGTGAGACAAAAAAGGAGTCATTAAATGCATTCCCTGAGTTTAAACTTCCGACTGAATTCGATACTATTAAGAAGTTTTACTGAAATTTCAATTTCAACCTCTACGCATTAAAAATTCAGGTAAAGCATTTGTAATTTGGTGTCTTAGGAAAAAATAAAACGAAAACAAATGGTTTCTAAGAATATGGCGTAGAATGTAAAAAACTAATTGATGTAAATTGACTTTCTCCATTTATCCCACTACTATTCTTATTCACTTTTACATCATCCAATGCGGTTGATCTGAAAGTAGACAAAAATTATATTCATCCAAGAAGGATTACCTCCTTTTTTTACTTACTAAACATACTGGAATTTACTCAAGTTTATCAGTTAAAATACTATGATAATAGACAACTCTTTTACTCTGTACTCCCTAATTAATATGAGAAATCTATTTTAGAAAAAGAAAAGGCAGTAGGACGCGAATGGAGTCACAACAACTCCATCTGCAATGTTAAATCTATTCTTAAGAGAAAGGTTAAGCAATTTAATGAATACAACCTAGAAACCACTGATCAGCGATACACTAAAGAAAGACAAAAAACCATTGAACCCACCCGTTAGGCATAACTTGAACACATGGGAGCATTTTTGCAGATGGCTTGCAAACTTTGGAAAATATGCTCCACAATGTTTCAACATTGTTCATTTTTATATCAGATCAGATCTGATGAGATTTTAGAAATTAAGTTCAAAAACTGAATGTACCGTTATTACCCAACAGGATAATTGCAATAGATACATGGATATAAACTATTCCACTTTTTTGTTTCGATAATGATTTATATAATAAATTCGAATTTATGTCGAATCTTCTCTGAAAAAGGAATAATATCTAAGAAAAAAGAACATACGCTCTTCTGAACGAAAAAGGAGCTTGTGTGTGGTGCAAACAAAAAGAACTGTTTGATGAAGCAGTAGACCCTGAGGAATGCGAATTTTCCGATGCAGTCGGTGATGGTGGTCCCTCGTCAAGTGAAACGGTACGAGATGTAGTTGGCGAATTGCTCTGTCGAAATAATGATGCTTTTGCTTCACGCTCCACCAGAAAAACGTTTCGACGTGCCTCGATTTCACCAATCCTAGAACAAAAGTATAGTTAGAAAAACCATCATTAATTTTTCGTATTAGATATAAAAAACAATGAATGAATGAAATAACAGAGATCACTTTCAATATAAAGGTAGTACTATTCATTTTAAATACTTTCACAGCTGTTCAAATGCTTTGTAAAATGATTTACTTATAATAATTTTCAGAAGCTCACCTATCATAAATTAGACCATCGACACGGAGTACTTTTTTGAAGTAATCAATATTTTCTCTATTATCAAGATCATCACCCCAAACGAACGATATTAAACCAAATTTTCGAGCACGTTGTATCGGTGATGGATCTCTTAACAAGTCCTCGGTATGAAAATTCACACCCTAAAAAATTAACGGCAAATTACATTTCTAAATTAGATCACGTAAAGAAACGCTGTAAAAACAGCACTTCACAATCTTTTTCTCATCTCTTTTTCTTAAAACTCCAAAAGAATTCAAAAAAAGCATTCATCAAATATACAGTACAGAGAGTTCATCGAAACTTATAGAAAAAATAAATCCAAACTGAATTAAGGAACTACAGTTACCAAAGACTGCATAATTTTCATTATAAGAGTATGAGAAGGCATCCAAATATAAGATTTTTAACATTAACAATAAATGGACAACAACAGATTACCAGGATATCAATGCAAGCCGCGAAATTAAGAGCAGCATTAGAAGTTGATGAACGTAAATCAACAAACGGTTCGTAACGCGTTGTAACACCAACGCAAAGGAATAATACTGGATACAAATGTTGCTTCGCTGCCAATCTGAGATAAGTAACACATTATAAAAGACATAAAATGCTAAAAGATATTATTAGCATGGTTTTCATTTAAATGATTAGCAGTTTCAATGTTTGTTTGCTTTATTATCATTAATTTGAAACGAAATGAAAATTGCATATAATAAGGCAAATCTCTTGAAAAATCATCTTAAATAGTTCGACAGTTCAATTTCTGCTTGCTCGCACTTTTTCTAGAAACATCTGTTTCTTTTTTATTTTATAAATTACTTTATTGTTTGCACACATTTTTCTTTGAGAAATCGAACATTTTAATAATCGTTTACTTATTGAAAAAAGATTTTTTTAGAAAATAATTCTAACAAAGAGGATAATAACGCTTATATTTATTTATATAACCAGAAAAAAGCAGCAGCTTTACAAAGTACAAAACTTACAAGGCACAGCAATCAGGATCAAATGAAGAGAACACGATTCGACGATCGCCAGCATTACTGAATACGTCATTGAGAATAATATCAATATAATCATTGCGCTCGAAATAATTTTCACATTCATGCAATCCATTCTGAAAAAGAATATTAAAAGTTCCATTACTTCAATTATCAAACTCTATGCCTCATATGTTAAAAGCCACATTCTATCATTATTTGTACAAAAAACCTTCAACTTTCATCTTAGCAACAACTCTTACTCCTGTACTCTACCCGCTATAAAACGAATACTGAAACACGGAAAACAACAAAGATTAGCAAATATTAGGATAAGATGCCTTAGATAAGGCATCTTATCCTAACATTTGCTAATCTTTGATCTTTCGACTGCTCGAATAAGATATAATCAAGAAACCTTTTGCATCATTGGATACTTTATTTCGATGTTGAAGCCCACAGATGAATCAACTTGACGTAATGCATCTACCAGAGTCGGGAACGGCAGGCGTTCATCTTGTTCATCTGCTTCAGCACTTACTTTTGTGTAATTCTGCTTCGTCTGAGCCTGATTCGCTTTATAATGCTCCAGCTACAAAGTTTTCTCTCCTTTAAAAGCGTGTAATTTATTGATAATCTCAGCATTTCGATTGCAATGTATAATCACGGATAAAAGGGAAGTGATCGTGACATTCCAATTTCATATTTCTGAGCAGTCAGCGAGAGAAAAAGAGGTTTTAAAAAAAAACTTAGTGACAATTTGGTTCAGTTCTTGACATAAAGCAGACTCATGTTTAGGTGGATTCCAATGACATAAAAAAGCATTAAGAAAAAACATTAAAAAATTCAATAGTTATTCAATAATTATTTTCACAAAATTAAATAGACATACGCGAAGTAACTGAAGCTGTTTCAATCGCAAATCTTTCACAGCGATTTCATGATAATCATTAGCTGCTTCAGGGGGTTGCGTTTCCAAGCGAGGAATGCGACGTTTTGCTACAGTAACCAAAACGTGGAAATCATGAAATATAACAGCAATCTATAAAATCAATTAATTTTTCCAGTACTGCACCATTTCCAATATAAATCATAGCTAGTTTGATTTTAGACTTTCACATTTTATATTTATTGTGGTTCGTGATAACATTCTTTTCAGCATCAATTAAAAAAATCTCTCATTAAAGATGGACCATATCAAAAATTTACGAAAATTTTCAGCAGTATTCTATGTCATATTTCAAAAGATGTCAGGTTCTCTGTACTGCCTGAACTCAAAGAATTTCATAAATCTTTGAATTTGATAAACTTGTTAAATAGATTAAACACTCCAACTAAGTAAGCAAAAATATACCTTATCTTTTGAAAGTTGAACATCGAATTCAACATAATCAGCACCACGTTTTGCAGCAGTATTAAGCGAATGTATTGTATTCTCACGGCCTGCATTCATTCTGAAAAATTACATGGAAATGTTTGACAATAGAAAATTATTTATCTACTCATTTATAGGGATTGGATATTTTGTTGCTGAAGGTAGCCTGTATTGAAAATCTTAATTGTCTTAAGCTGTTGTGGCTATAAAAAGCTTTCGATTCCTTGAAATTAAAGCATCACTTCGATAAAATCTGGAATTTCAAATACTGAGATCACATACTTCGTATACGAATTACCCATACCCCTGTGACCAACTTCAAGAGGTTGCCGCTTCTTCCAATGTTTAGCATAGGTGATATCCATTTTCTGTACCGCACATGATGTTAAAAGTGGTCGAATGAACAAATATTCCACTGCAAATAGACATGTGAATATCCAAATTTTGTTTTAATGCTATAGGTTACTTTAATTCGAATATTACTTATTTACACTGGGAAAAGAGCTAAAATGTGATAAAGTAGTAAAAGTGGAAGCTATTTGACGAATAAACCTGAATGACTAGTTCAGGGACCCATAAGAAAAAATGCCTCACTTCCAGAAAAAAAGAAGTTGGATTTTGATCATTAAAGGAGAAAGTGTAACAATCACTGACAAAAAGCTACCATTAATTTGTCCAACTGGACGATTGTTCACCAAAAGCGGTTCACCAGCAACACCAAATGTACCGTGGAATGATGAAGGCAGTGCATACGCAATTGCAAAACGCTCCACTGATGGTCCACTTTCTTCGTCATAAGCAAATAATTCTATCCGGAAACCCTCAAACGTTTACGTCTAACCGAAAGTGTTAAAAACAACATGCTTAACGAGGGGATGACCGAGAAAAACCGCTTTTGCGCTAACGGCTTTCACGAATATCAGCGTTGCCCCCCACAACTGACTTGCATGTTGATTAGATCAGATTTCTTTCGGCAGATTACAGTATTCCAAATATGAAGGATATATTTTCAGGTGTTTCTCAGGTTTATTTAATTCATTTAATTTACTTCATAATTTATTTAATTTACTTCCAACTTTTTAATTTATTGATACCAATTTCAACATGCAAACATGCAAAATGAAGCAGAAATTTTCAAAGGCTAGTTAACTATCCAATAAACCACTTCTGATTGAAATTACTGCCTTCATCTTTGACTAAAGCTAACGGATAATTTGACTGCTGGATAATTCATTGAAACTGTATAGAAAGGGTTACAATTCCACCTCCATCAATGACAACAATGAATTCTTAACCCTTTCCTTCATTTGATTTTGCTAGAATTTAATTCCTAATGTACAACATAACTGCTAAGTTTAAGCAATTTCTTCTGCCAATTTTGAACAACCTATTATCATTTTTAGAAATTACAACCAGTTCTCTAATTCTCAAAAGTTTTCTGAAAGAATTTAAATTTTTTAATTAATAATGATTTCATCTTTTGTCACCCTTCCATGCTTCGAGTATAAATAATTTTCCTCGCGAATTATCTAAGAAATTTTAGCCGTTGGCTAATTAACTATTATATATTTACTTAGTCTTTACTTTACGATAAAAAATTCTTAAAATACACAAAAAATGCAATTCTAAAGAGAAAAAAAAATTTTTGTTAGAAAAAAACTTGATGCTAACAAGAAACTCCACCGCAACCGATCGCGTCCGGAATATAAAATAATCGCTGCCCACTTTAAAGCGATCACCGGATGGCGATTGTTCGCGGTAGTGTGGATCATCCGATGATAAAATCTGAAAATTAAAATTGCGGGTTGCGCACAACAATGATTTGACAGCTGTGCTTCATTCATTGCTGATTGATGGTGATAGGCGATTGTAATGGTTGCAGTAGTAGTACATGATATCGCTTTGGGGTTCACTTCTTCCATGGCAATCTGTAGGCTTTGAAAACAAAGCTTATAGTGGAAAAAGATATGTGTATGTATAATATGTATGTGCTGTGCAGATAACATTTCCATATCGCTACGGTTCATTCCTTCCTCGATTCTCACAGTATCATCCTCTCATATACGACCATGGATGGACACAACCCATCACGGTGTATTATATCTGAATTTTTCCATACCATCCATCATGCTGCAGCAAGCACATTACGGCAAAATCTGAAAGAGTGGCTTCCACTATGAATTCTACGTATGGTAACGGAACACTGTGACAGACTAATGACCATTAAGAGCACATCTTAGAAGGCGATGATGGAACTGAATTTATCATTTCCGCTAATGATTTAAGAAAAATAAAATTTCCAAAAAATTACCAAATGTCTTTTAAACAAATTTGACCATGTTTGTTCCCTTTTTAGCATAATTTCAGATCCATCAATGCTTAAGCAAACAGTCCTTCCTTTTATTCTAAACTGTTCAAAAAAGCACTACATTATACTTGAACAGATTGGCGCAACCATCGGAAAACACTGAAAGCCCAAAGTTTCTTTTTTCTCTAGAACTGAATAGATAAGGTTTCAATTCCATATCTTCCCTCTAATTTTACCTTTTTTTTAAAAGCAAAACGGATAAACGAAAATTGAAATCAATTGGAAATGAAAGTTTTCAGAAAATTTGATAGAATCCCACTTCTTCCTTAAAAATCAACTCAAAAATTCCGGTGACATTCGAAAAAAGAAATGGAAACGCCACTCTTTTTAAGGAATCAACTTATTAGTGACAATGAAACTATTAAATGCAATTAACTCAGCTAACGAAGTTTAGCAGATGCTAGAGAACATAAAACTTGCGCTTTGCTGGAATCTGATCTCAAAGCAAAGAAACAAAAAAAGTACTTGAATCTGAAAAAGGAAATAGGTTCTTAATTTCGCATCCCGAAAAACTGAATCCTCATTTTCAAACTATACTAAGAGATTTATAATTCCTACCAAAAGCCAACAACTTCTTGGATTTCGAATTTTCCGAATCATCTTAAAATATATTTCTATGCTTGTTCAATTCAAATTCCTCCAAATGTGGTTGATTTCAATGGCATTTGTTCAGAAAAGATAAATTTCTCCTTTAGAAGTAGTTAATCCCTGTCCTTGGGAAAATAATTGATCCGCCAGAGAATCTCAAATATTATAATATTAGAAAATTCCTTGTATATCAACCAAATTAGGTAAGCGTCAAGTTGAGGCTTTTGGTAGGAAAGGATTTATAATTTAAAGTTAAAGATTTGGTAAAAAGCATTAGGTTAGAACAGAAGAAAACCTAAGTAATACAGCACCCTAATCTGTGTCATACAAAATCCTATATTCATGAAAAATAAAATCTTTAGCTCCATCAATTCGCATTTCAAATCGCATGTTTCACTACAAATCTCTGCAAAAATGTTTTTTTCTTTTTTTTATGTAGAAAAAAAACCAATCCAATCGCATCTTTTTTTTCTCATACAGCTCAATTACTAGCGAAAATTTGAATGGTTTTTAATATGGTTAATGTTGTTGGAAAATATAAATGTGTGGACTTTCTACAATATCAAGTAGAGACTACGAAACATTTGCGCTATTTCCTATCGCTACAGGTACATTTGCGCCACTTGCGTCGATCTAGCAATCAAGTGGAGACATTAATCTTCAATGAAAACAGTAAAAGAATGGCCAGGAATACCCATCCAATTATTCAATACAACGCATCTACCGATGCAAGCTGAAGGAAACCTTCCTGAAAAAAAAATTAACGCTGGGCACCAGAATACTTCGCTCAATTAATCCCATTAGGCACTTGGCATTACAGACTGAATTATTAATGTATGGCAATCTGTTCCTTTTAAAACTTCAGGAATACAAATGTCGTCCACCTATTGCTTACGTTATTAGGTATGTTTGTATATATAAAACAAAGAATGTAACCTGATGGAAATGTAACCATAAAGTCTTGTGACTGATATTCCATGTCCTACTATAAGAGATCAACCATATAAAGCATCATGGAATGTAATAAACATATGTGGCGCAAATGCATGCAACTGCCAAACCTCATCAAATATTAAAATGAGTGTAATTTTTTTCAATAAGTATGCTCAAGCAATTCATCAAATATCGATTATCGGGGCAGCATTAAAGGTGAGGATTGATCTATTTTTCAACAAAAATCCAACAAAAACCCACTACTTAACTATTAATCTTCTATTCATTTAATTCCTGATGATTATTAGAAAATGTACAATGCAGATCTGTACAAATAATATAAGAGTGATTTTAAAAATGCGATAGAAATATAAAATCTTACAGCAATATGTGCTATCGAATATGACGGCATTACTGGTTCCATCACATCCTGACCTTCTTCGTTATCATCCTCATCTATACTGCCAGCCTGAAAAAGAAAAAAATACTCAAAATTCCAAGAAATTTGCCTACTTATACTACCACAACTAATTATAGATTTTCGTGTTAATGACGTGGGACTAACTGGCACAAAATATCATGCACTCTTATCACTATTTTGTGTACTGATCATTACAACTGTGAATTACTGCTTCGAGCTCAGAAAACTTGAATTGACTTTAATTTTTTAATATCTTAAATCGATTAATCTGAAGATGTTTTTCTATTTATAATGACAGCAGAAAACGCACGATCATGGGCCTTGTTCCTAAGATGATGAATATATACTAAAGAAGTGCAAGATTTGAGTAAATATGCAGGATTTGTTCAGGAACGAGAAAACTTACTGCGAGAATAATAACGGAAACTAAATAAATTTTATTTAAAAATCATTTTATCGACTAATTTTCCTTAAATATTAATTGGAGTAATGATAAGGTTAGAAACCCAGCATGTTATAAACAGAAATATAAAGAAGGAAAGACTATTTGAAAGGAACAAAATTTTGTTCTACATAATGTAATAATCTATAGCTTAAATTGAGAAAGAACAAACTTCTAAAATAACTAGATGTTCAAACTACATGTCAGATGTGACTGTATTATAGCCTCATTACTAAATCAAGTTAATTAGTCCTTAAGCAAACAATTATCTTAGACAGGTGGAAGATTTCAAAACATATGTTCCGTTCACAACGGTATTATTCAGCCACCTTCATATTAATGAGTTGCCTTGAATAGAGTTCGTGAGAAAAAACGATAGTGCTAAGTTCTATTAAATTTGGGCATAAACTGTACTACAAAAGACTAATTCTACATCACAAGACAACACCAATAACAATTTCAAAATAGCCTACGGCGCATGACCACGCTCGCCAAACAGCACGTTCTTTAAAATCGTAACTGAACATCTAAACTTGGAACAAATTACTCGTGGAAACTGCGCATGATGTACATCAACATAGTCTGAGATGTTAAGCTTCACTTCCCTTTTCACGATACGGATACAAACTTATGTAAAATTTTCCAGGATGCTGGGACATTTCTTCTTATCTAATGGAGTAAATGAAGATATATTAGAAAAAAAATATAAACTTTAACTTTTCATATCTTATAGAATGTCAGTTGATTTTCGCTGGCAAACACACTCTATCAATATCATTGCCAGTAATTTGTTTAATTCAGAAAAGTAGATGGAAACATCATAGCAAAGTGTGAAAAAATATTACCTCTCTATGTCTCAGATCGAACGGTGTTACTTTAATGCAGTAAGAACGTCCCGCATAACGTTTCTTATAGAATTTAAATGGATTTCCGTGAAAGCGAAGTAAAATTTCGTTCTGATTCTTTCCCACAAGTGAAGCTTCACTTATAAGTTTTTTGCCAGCTGGAAAAGTACAAATAAATTCCAGAGTTGTTCTAAAACTCAGAAATGGGAATGAACCGTTTCTCAGCTCATCAAACTCCCAAGACAGTAAAAACCTATTTTCAAGTACCATTTCTAGATCCTTTCCCAATGAGGACTAATTATATCATCCCTAACAGTTAATTATCTTTGACTTTGTACACTAAAATAAATGAAAAAATTTCCTTATTTTCTAGTTTCGATTTTCCAGCATAGGATACAAATATATTCTCTAGAAAATCAAAAGAAAATAAAGCAATAAAAATCTTACAACTCCAGCCAAATTTGTCGGTGACATGCAAATGGCACACACCCGAAAACGATTCAACAGTTGGCAAAACGGATCTGGGATTTAAAAATGATTCCCATTTACTAACGACCAATTCCTAAAATTATTATCTTTCCGCTCTCAGTTAAATACAAAACTGAGCACCTTTTGTTTCATTTTTCGGTCCTCATTCAAGTAACAAAAAAGACTTGCATTTTTCTCTTCTGCTTTACCACCATGCAAATAATATCCAATGAAATAACGGAATTTTACCAGATCTGATCCAACTTCCACTGCACCTTCCCAAAGTTGCCTACTGAAAAACAAACACATTAAAAATTCGAATTTTTTTATTAGAATCAACATCTGCAATCACTTTTCTTTTCAGATTTTAAATCGAACAAATACTATTACTGGAACTGATCCGACCTCAACTTTTGTATGTAAAACATTCTTTCAACTATTGCGTTTCATGCACAGTAAAGTTTACGTGTCTTATTGTAGTTATTAAAGCAAGAATATGTTATCTTTTCTATTTCTCTTCCGAGTTTTTTTTTTTTTGGAATCAAAACTTCTATAAAACTTTTATAGAAGCTGAGACGATATCAAAAAAGTTCACCAATAAACTTGGTTTTGAGTTTTCATCTTTCACCTTTGTAGGACATTGTTCTCTCTAAAACAATTTAATGTCTTCAAAAAATATTAAGTGTTCTTTCTAGCATAAATGAATTTCCATTTTAATGCCCTAAAAATCGCTTATAATAACTTTAAACCACACTGCTCATATATTTTCACTATAACAACACTTTAATTTCAAAAACATAAAAGCTAAACTTCAGTTAATCTCTGATATCACAAGTTTCATCTAAAAAGGAAGAGACTGACTTCTTCATAAAATACTCACATAACCATTTATAAAGATTTCATTATTGAATTCATTGATTTTCAGCAATCATTATACTAACAAATTACTCTTATGTACTATCAAACATGTATGCTTTTAAAAAGAGAATTCATGTATTAAGTGGCATATGTATTAAGAATGAAACACCGAATTGCTGTTTTAAATTAACTGAGATCGGATAATGTATCACGAAAAAAAATGGAAAGATCTTTCAAATTGCAATGAACAAAGTACGATTTTCTCAGTATTCAAATAATTGTCACTTAAAAATTTTAAATTTACTAAAAAGACAATAAAAGAGACAAATAACTAACGCAGAATCCGGATCCGGAAGTAAAGGATATGCATCGGATGGTATCCATCCACCTAAAGCTGGCAGTGAACCTGTAACAAATACATACTCCCATGGTCGTACTGATTCAACTTCCACCGAAAAATGAAGCATTGTCCGTGGTGCGACTGACATTTGTACAGCAAGCACTTGACCTGAAATTTAAGAAAAATTAAAGAATCACTTTGCAAGTACTTCCAAAAAAGTAGTCCTACTCATCAATTGTTCAATTCTTTTCCAATTTATCATTCAGATATCTCTAACACATCATTCTAATATATACTTACTACTACTGGTAAACCTCTGTGATAACTCCCTGAACTTTGAACTTATCTATAAAATCTTCATATTTTATACAAATTTTGCGAAACACACTATGCTTTTTTTTTCATCTATTTCACATGAATATCGATGAAATATGGTGTATTTCAATGATAATCAGTGTTTATTATTACTATTACGGGATTATCTCAATCTTTTTTTCCGGATCACAGTATTCCTTTCTTGATGTTAAACGAATAAATAAATATATGACAATAATTCCTTTAGCTTCACCATATCAGTATCTACAAAAAAGGAAGAAATGAACATAACCTGAGAGTTCTCAAAACAATTCTACATCTGATATACTGGAAAATCTCAATATCCTGCTCCATCACATTAAAACTCAACACCCCGCTTCATCCCATACCTATTCATCCTAACTACTGATAACACTAAAACATCATCGATAATGATTGAAAGAAAGATACAACAAACACATCCAATATAATCCTCACTAACGGAATAAATTCGATTTGGGAATGGCGAGGAGAAATTCCAACTTTTCAACATCAATTCCTTAATAATGTATGTGTGTGTGTGTGTGTGTGTATGTGTGTGTGTGTGTGTGTGTGTGTGTGTGTGTGCGTCTGTGTGTGTGTGTGTGTGTATGTATGGATGTGAATTGTGGGACGTGATGAACACGTGATCGATTGCATTGAGTGCTGATGGGAGAGAGAGATGAGAGTGGAGGCTTTGGGGGAAGCATAAAGGAAAAGGTCGATTTGCGCCGATAGGTAGAGCAAGCTAACAACAGGCAGGTTGAATCGATAGGATTGAGTAGTAGTAGTGGTAGTAGTAAATAGTAGTAGTGGTATTAGTTGAGGAGGAGGAGGAGGAGGATAAGAAAAGTTGAATTACAATTAGCATTAGTTGTTGCTATTAGAGAGGGAATGATGGAAGAGAGTGATAATTAAAAGGAATGAAAGTTTTGTATAATAAAGGGATAATAAATTATTATCATGAAATCAGGTCATTTTTCGGAAAGGAGAGAAATAATTAATAATAATCATTCAAGCTTTTCGATCAATTGAATTTCTTATTTATGTTGTACATTCAATTCCTATTTATCCACTCATTATCATTAATAAATAGCTACTTTCATTGCTTTTTTGTAGCTACACTTCCTTAATAGTAATAATATAGCATGTTGCTATCAGAACATGAAAGATCGAAAAGGGAGAAGGGAGAAGGGAGAGAGAGAGAGAGAGAGAGGGGGAGAGTGAGAGAAAGATGATATATTTGTAATGGAGGTATTAATCAAAAAATAAAATCAAAAATGGATAATGGCTGAGAGAAGCAATGAAATATTGAATGTTTTCCGGAAGAGAAGCTGTAAGCATTGGAGGTCAAGCAAAGGAATCTTTTCGTTATGGCATTTTGAACTGTTCAGATTGTGATAATATTACGATTGTGTTAAGCTATAATTAGGAGTGGAAAGAGTAAAGATTAAATTTAATTGAAAATTTGAATTCGATCTGTCTACTATTCCAAAATTTTATAAAAAAAGACAATAATGTGAAGTATTGTTTTCGTAGTAATTTAAGTGAAAATATGTTATCGTATCATCTATTGTTGAAGGAAGAGAAAAAAAAAACTAATATGGGGAGGAAAAAATAGAATTTCTTGATTAAGGAAAATTTCTGTGGCAAAACATTATGTGCAATATCAAAGATCAAAGTGATTCTTTTACTAACAAATGTAAAGTTTATAATATCAAACGAGCGAAAATTTTGAAAAAGTATTGCTGCTTATCATTCATTGTGCATATATTTTACTTCTTCTCCAATTTCAAAATATTGTGTAAACAAAAATGCTAATGGGAATTTATGAGACAAACATATTTATTTCTCTTTTCTTATAAAAAGAAAGATTGAATGCAATAGCAGAATTTAAATTTTGTCATTTTTATAAATGATTAATGTAGGCGATTTAGGGCTAAATAAAAATTTGTTCATACTTTATAAGATGTTGTATATTCCTTCTTCATTAGCTGATTTAATGGTAGAAAAAGAAGCGATTTTAATGCGACAAAACTGAGACATACCGTGCAGATAAGACCATTCAGTTAGTAAACAATTTAATAAAATGTCGTGAAAAAGTATTTTAACAATAAATGTTGGAAAAATTTTCCAAACATTATCAAAATAAAATTTCACTAAAGACTACCAACAGAATGGTGAGAAAAAAAGATTAATTGTGACATATTTAAAATTTGTTATTAAAAAATACTTTATCACAATGATTAATATAATATATCAATTCCCTTCATCATTCTATTTTTATCTGTTTAAAAAATACCACACACTTATTTCTAGATTCGAAAAAAAAATTTCAAATTTTCAAAAATTTTTTAAAATAAAGTTAGCATGCAAATAGCAAAGTGATTAATAATAGTGAGGAAAGAGCAAAGAGGAGAGAATTCATTTCATCAATTTCATTTCAAGTTTTATTTTTAGATTTTAAATTTGCTAAATAATGTGATGTGATGAAAGACGTAAATTCATTTTAATCTTTTATTCCAACGAAATAACTTCCGTTTTCTGAACTTTCCTTCCATTCTTTCCCTTTCTCTCTCTTTCTCTCTCTCCATATTCTAATTCAAATCATAATATGACATCACTATTTATGAATGTCGATGTGATGTTGCAATGATGTTGAGGGAATTTAAAAAATTAAATCATAGTCAACTCTTCAAATACTGGCAATAATCCAAAAAAAGCTTTCTAGTTTCGACATCAATGCTTATTGATATTAGCCTACTTCCATGCCGAAATTCTTGCCACTTTCTTCCTTTTTAACCCTTCTCTCTTATCTCTCTCTCTCTTTTTTTCCCTCTTTTTCTTAACTATTCATAAGATTTATCTTATATTATTTAAATTTCCCCATTCATTTTTATCATAGAATATTTAATTTTGTTCCTGTAATTTGCAATTCTTTCAATGAATAAGAATTCAAAATTTTTTTAAAATTAAAATTCGAATTTGTTTAAATGCAGCAACTATCTATCATCGATCGAATCTATTTCATTTTTATATATCAATTAAATATTTGAACAAAGTATTAGTTGAAAAGAAGAATTTGAAACGAAACTTTCAAAGAGCAATTAGCTGAAACGAAATGAAGCAAGAGAAATGAAATGATAAGCTACCGATAAGATGATATCAGTTAAACAACTCAATAGTGACAATAATAACAATGATAGCAACTTATTCAAAACATATCAATAATTTATGTGAAGAAGAATGAAAACATGAAAGGAAATATGTAAACATTTTCAAATAAATGACACATTTAATATTTATTGCTCAAGCTTAAGTGAAAGAATTTTGCCTGGCTGATAGTGATCTTCTTATCTGATAGAAATATGGAGGTCAGTTTAAATGTTTCATTCTAATTATCAAATTGGAATGATATATGCCATTCATCTGTCATTAAAATGGCAAATCACATTCTCTTATATTCTTCATGTACAACGTAAATTTCTTATCTTCCCTTTATTATTATTATTTTTTTTCACTCAACAATTTATTTTTGAAAGTAAACAAAAAAAAAAGTAGAAAAAAATGGGAAATGGATGAAGTGAAAAAACAAAAACAAAACAGTTTGATCGATAGGAAATAAACGATAAAAAGATAGAAATATCCTTCACTTATATGAAATTTTTTTCGTTTTAGGTAAGGAAGCTTTGATCAGATGGAATATAAGGATTAAAATTGAATTTCTCAATTATTATATTAATCTTTGATCAGAATGGATTAAATGAGCTTATGATGTTGTCAAAGCTAAACAACAACTTTTACATTTATTATTTATCGGTTGATTTTCGAAAACATAAAAATAAATTTCTTTATAGCAGTAAATTTATTGCCAAATTTCAGCAATAAACTTTCTTTTAACTCAATGGTAGTATGTATTTCTATTGGAATTCATTAATTTTACTTAAATTCACCGATTTCATTCATACTTAAATTAGATCATTCTGAATTATGGCAATATATTCTGATAAAGTAGTAAGGTATATTACATAACATTAACATAATTTCTAGAAAAAAAAATAAAATGATAGGGCTAAATAAAAAGA
This sequence comes from Acanthocheilonema viteae, assembly GCA_900537255.1. Classification (NCBI taxonomy): domain Eukaryota; kingdom Metazoa; phylum Nematoda; class Chromadorea; order Rhabditida; family Onchocercidae; genus Acanthocheilonema; species Acanthocheilonema viteae. Next base: position 22,872 of record UPTC01000296.1, on the reverse strand, counting down.
CCAAATTGAAAATATAAATTTGACTTCAAAAAACGAAAGCAATCGTAATACGATAGTTATCAAATACTTACCCTTCAAATTGAAAAGATTAAGTAAGGAGGTGAAATATTGTTGACACTACTCGACAACTGTCATTTCGTCATTGGTTATTTGAAATTTGAAAAAATTTTGAAATTTCAAAGATCATTGTTGCTTAATGAAAGATTCATTTTACAATCCAAAAATTATACTTATTGGCAATACAATCGTCGTAAAAAATGACTCATTAAAGAGTTCCGAGCAAATGGATGAGTTGATTCTATTACAATTTATTAATCATTTAACTTTTGAAAAGGGCAACTGTTCAAAGAAAAAGAAATATTATCAATTAACAAATGATCAACGGAAAGTACAATGTATTTTACTTTGTTTTTCTTTTTTTTTTGTGAAGTGAAAAAATTATGCTGATATTTGAGATGTAACCACGTTCATTTCATGTGTACTGTTAAATTTAAACACCAAAATATCATCTCTTGCTATGCATGCAATTTGCTTTTTATTTTGCGATAAATTTGAAATTTAACAAAGAATTATCAATTACGATATTTTCATATTAATTGGATGGATAATATGCATCGTTCATTTTTCTTCCAATTTTCAGCATCATTTCAATAATTAACAATTTTCGGTATTATTTTAATATTTAATAATTTTGCACACAAAAAAAGAATGGCAAGAGAAGTATGTCACTGTGAAATGCTCAACTAAAGACAGATGCGCAATAAATCATTGTATAAAATGATGATAAAGTGAGATTTATTTATTTGTCAGAGAATGATATTTGAAAACTTTCAGAAGTAATATTCAATGACCTTCAATTCATCCATAATATTCACTTTCTGCTTATTTTCAACTTATCGTCCTTTCTTTCATTTATCAGAATGGCAATCAAGAAAATTTGATTATTAGAAGATCTTTAATTTGCCCTTACACTAACAGACCACTATGAATAACTGTGCATCGATTTCTCGAACTCGTTAACCACTCAATTTACTTATTAATTTTTTAATTTATATCAATAATCAATAAAAAATAATTATCAATGCTAACAATTAAACTAACATTTAAGTAAGATTATGAAGAAATATATTACTTTTAATAGCTCCTCTGAACAAATTCGCAAAAAGCCCAAAATTTGTATTGCAAAGAATCATATTCGAGAGTTGATAATGGTACTATTGAATGGTACCACACACAAAATGCAAAATGATAACTAACGTGAAGCACTACCACTGATTATAAAATTTTTATGAATTCCTGAAAAAAGTCATTACTTATTTAAACAATCAATGAATCGGCTTTATTTTATACTTCAACAAATTATAAATAATAGTTTCAAATAAATCAAAGAGATAATTGATGTATTAGATTAATTTCTAAATTCTAATCAATATGTTTATTTATCTATAGGTTCCTGGAAAAAAGTTCGCTTTTTTTGCCGTTCAAATTCAACAGCAATATTTGTTGAAATTTTTTGAAACAAAGAAGAAAGTAGAAAGTTTGCTTTCTATGTGATGGAAATAAAACGTGCATAATTTGGCTATAAAAATCTTTTTAACTCAAAAATTGAAACCATTCGTTGAAAAAAAAAAGCATTTTAGAAGAGGTTTTTATTTTTTAAACTGTAACTTAGAATAACTGTTTGAAGATACGAATTTATAGTTTCCATTATCAATCAATCTTTTTTTTTTTTGAAATTTAAACTACATTTACTGGATGAGTAAATAGCTGAAAATATTATACATCACATAATGTAAATGATAACTTGAGAAATCTAAATGCAGATCCTAACAAATTTCAGAATTTCGTACCTTTAATTTATCACATTTTTTTTAGAAAAGAACATGAAAGGACACCGACATTTGTTAATTTGAAAAAACAAAGAAACAAACAAACAAAGCTTCATCACTACTGGTATAATATTTGCTGAAGCACTGCAAAAAAGAAACAGCTTCTTATATTTCGTTTGATGATTTTTTTTTGAAAAATATTTGAAAACGTCATAAATGTCCAGGAAAGAGCTTGTAGAATTTTAATAGCACTCGCTTAGCGATGCTTCCTTGAATGAAAAAAAAAATTTCTTCACTGAAACCGAGTTGACAATGAGTGTGTATTTAATTTGAAATTGATTAGTGTTAATCGATTGAAATCAATGAGGAATTATCAAGTATCATCACCACATATTGATCATGATTGTCCAAATGCGCATCAAAGCGATAGAAATTCTATTTCCAAATGATTCGAGAATTCAGGCTTAACTGTTTGATTAAGGTAGATAATGGCCTAAGATCTAAGAAAAGTCAGGGATAATCGAAAAAAAAAAGAAAAACGACACAAAACAACGTTAAAATATCGTAATTGTAGTATTTATCCAATGCCTAAGAATTTCAGAAGGTCAATGTCGTATAACTCAAATGTAATACAGCAAAATAGATCATTGATCTAATTCAAGAGAAAAGTAATTGCAGATATAAATTCTACCTGATAACAACCGATTGTAAATTAATTTTTCCTGTCACTGATATAGACTAGGAGGGGACAAGACTAGGACAAGTCACTAGGACAAGCATCTAGCACTTAGTACCACATCAGTTACCATATCAGTGGCAGAAAAAATTAATTTACAATTGGTTGTTATCAGATAGAGTTTATATCTGCAATTAAATAATGCCAGAATGATAATTGATAATAAATTATAATTTTGGCAGAAAATTTAATAAATTTTAATTTTAAGAATAGAAGAGAGCAAATGAAATAAGCATTTGTAATAATTCATATAACAACCTCTTCAGAAATGCTACGAAAAAAAAACGAAACAAATCTATGAAGTAATGGAAGTGAAATTTAAAAAATTCCTTCAACAGTGTAAAATTTAGAACAAATAGAGGAGACAGACCATATTAATGATTGAAATGTGAACAGACTAAATTACTAATTGTGTTATTCTTACACTAATTTAATATTCATGTAAACAACCAACCAATAGCATATATTTTAAGATCAATCAATTTCGCCATTCACTTGAAAAATCTTCATACTCAAGTAAACAACATTCCTAACATAGCTAAACTTAATCCAAAACTAATATCATTATAACACAATATTAACATGGAGACTATTGAAATATCTGTAACAAATGGCCTCAAATCATTTTATTTAATAATGGAAGAAATTTAATAAACATTCACTTCATTGTATAAGTTACATTTATGATTTTTAGAGTACAAGAGTATTATAAATTCCATGATTTCGATAGTCTTATCATTTCAGTGAGTAGATATTTGGCTAAATTCAAACAGAAATTGGAGTTAATTTTCGCGTTTTAAACTAAATTCCTTCAGCTGACAGGCAAAACAAAAGTAATAGTCTGAGAACAAAGAACTTTTCGAGGCATTTCAAAATGTTTTTTTTTCTTCCATCAAATGTGATCATTTTTCTGGGGAAAATCGAAATACTGGTCCAACAAAACATTTTATAAATGACATAACCTTGCTTTAATGCTTTTCTCGGTTAAGAAACTTTAACATACGCACATTTTTTTTTAAAGGCAAGCGAATGACTGTTTCTTTAAAACTTTATCCAAAATGTTTTTGATTAATTGATGAAGCATTTCTTTCCTTTTATCACTGATATCAAACTGTCAAAAATAGAATAAGTCTAGCGTTAGGAAGTGATTTTTCCTTCATTATAGGGCTAGAAACAAGTCAAGATTTTTCAAAGTTTATGATTAATGCTATTAAAGTCAGCAAGATATCCATATCTAACGCATTATTTATTCGTGTTGAAATGTCAATCATCAATAAACCAAAAATTTTTTGACACTCAAAAAGTCATATTCTTCCTGATATTACATTCCAAAAGAAATGTCAAGACGTATATTATATGCAAATAATTAATTTAAAATAAAAAAAAACTTTATCCAAAATGTTTTTATATAATTCCAAAAGACATTACCGCTTACAACAAATAAAAGTATCAGTAATGTGTGGTAACCCTGCAAATTTCAATGAGATCATCGATAATATGATAACGACTAGTGCCTAATTTCCGCGCCAAATCGTTCTTCTCTGGTAACGAAAGATGTAAATACTGCATCACCACATCACCATCCACCAAATTTCGAGTATTCTAAAAAATTTCATTTAAATCTTTCATATCGATTCCACTCTTCCCCACAATATTTCTTTATTGAGTGCCCCACATCAATAGAAGCATAAAAAATCACGTTTCCAGTATTGAGCAATTAATGAAGTGCAAAGTGAGACTTAAAAACTAACTAAATACTACTTACAATATTTTTATAAAACAAATGAAAATGAAACTACAGGAGGGAACTAACAAGGTAGTGATTGGGCCTTTGCGGTCGGGCTGCTCGTGCACCCTTGGCATTTAAACCGGCAGGTTGCAATACCATCGATGAAATTAACTGTTGCAACATATGTAAACGTCGAAAAACCTAACAAAGTATAAAATTAAACTATCCACTGAAGTAATGCTTTGTTGTAGATAATAAACTATTTATAACGGATCCAAATGTTTTGATGTAAAGAGACAAAAACATACTTTTTTATACGAAACTATGATGGTGCAAAAATTGTCAAATTATTTTAAATGTAAATCTGTTAATCCAATTCTCCGTCATAATAATGTCAAAAAATTGAAAACAGCAAACTTTTTCAGTAAGAGGTCGTAAATATCCCACGCTTCCATCTAATGAAGCAAACAAAACACTCTGTCGTTCCAATGAAAATAATTCATTCTCGACAAAACCACTTGAAATATGACCTAAAAAATATCATCGTTTTTTTCAAATCATAAACATGCTTCCACTTCTCTACAATGTATTGTAGAGATGAAAACGGCACGTTTACAGTGATATAATGCAATAAGTGAATGTTTGATAACTTCAGACAGTCAATGACCTCAGACAGCATATATCACTTATCATTATTTGAAACAATCTGACGAAAGTTTCAAAAATCTTTAACAAGACACTGACTCATATTTATTATTTTGATGATTACCTTTCACTCGAATAAATGCATTCACAACTGTACCAATATTAATCTCAGCTCGTAGTGTTAATTTTTCGCCTCCTAATGATTCTAGTGTTTCGGGCAAATAATTAAAAATAGCTATGTTGGCCGCTTCATCAGACATTATAAATCCCATTTGTTTGTTATCGATGATAAATTGAGCGGCCATTGGTGGCTGAACATCAGAACGCATATCACGGCTAGCCAACGACAACGCTTTATATTCTTCCTAAAAATAAGTTCAGGCGAATTAGTTATGTATTTCTTTTATTACTATTGAATCCAAAAGACTGTTCATTCATAAATAATGATCAAAATAATTACCTGATATCGCAATAAAGCTACTGAACGATACATATCGCATGCAAGGGCAAGATTCCGAACACCAATTAACTGGTGAACATAAAAATGCATATCCAGAAAAGATATTCCTTGAAGATTGTTATCTTTGAATAACCAAATGAACACCTAAAACCGAGATTTCTTTACCATATTACAATATTTTTAAGCTTCATAATGCTTTCTATTCCCCACAATCTGTTTTAAAAAAAGTTAACGAATCGTTGATTTTGATCAAATTTTTAACTCTTTATTATCAAAATAATCTAATTCTTTGGAGATGGAGATGACAAAATTGGAGAGTAGAAGACAGAAGAATAGCTTGGAAGAGAATGGTAACTTCCACATTATTTTAATCGATTAATTTACAAACCAGTTTGAGCATGCTTCTTGTCTTGTGAAATATAATCCATAGTATGATAAAAGAAAAAAAGGAGACTCGTACCTCAAACTTACACTTTTCCCTATTAAAACTGGGATCACAATCTTTCTAAAAATAAAATTTAGTGTGTGATTTAACATATTTCGCCATTAAAAAGCAACGAAATACCTTTTGACCCATGCCAGTCAATAAATAACCATTGCATGAGCACAAGCTGGTAACCGGTCCTTTTTGTTCCTTATCGTATAATGTTTTTATTCGATGTTTACTTGTTGGTTGACCTGGTTCTGGAACTACCTGAAATAAAATATAGAATACACAAAGATGAAATTAACATTCCCATTCTCATCCTATTTCATTTCTCAGACAAATATCATCGTTTGCTAACGCCAAGTAATTTAAACAAAAGATAAATTAAAAGGAAACAATACAATGGAAGGGAACATAAACTTCTTTCACGAAATTGATGCATAGACGCGTATGTCATACAATCACAACATCATTTGCAGTCGCGCTGCACTTAAAAATTAGGTACTAACTGATCGTAGCAATCGTAAGATTAATGCAGCTTCTTGATCAAAATTATTACTTCTATAATTTCCGAAATGATGATTCGACCTCGCACCAAAACTTCTTCACCATAGTTGCAAGCAGTCCCAATAGCTAGATAGTTCTGTACACCGGATACAGTGCCTTCAGATCGCAAAACAACTTCTTCACAACTTGTAACTACTTCGAATTCTTCAAAAAGTATTTCCACATTTTGCACTGGCTTCCAATCCTCTGGCGAATATAACTGGACCAAAATAATACTTATTATCGAAGAAAAGTAATCCACATGAAAAAGAAAAAAGAAAAGGGGGCTTCATCTGTAACAATTTCAACTGAAAAATATTAGGAAATCTCACAAAATCAAATATTAGCCTCCCATTTTGCTACGAATTTTATCCTAATTTTTCATAACGTTATTTCATATGCTGTAATCAAGCATAAATAATAACTTACATGTAACTTATATTGATCTATCTCCGGATAAACAAATGTATTCGGCTTCTCGTGCTCCTCGAAAGTTTTATCATCATTTATAAGTACACACATCTTCGTTACCTTCTTTTTCTCACTTGTTAACACGGCATAAGTATTTGAATGTAGTAAATATATAACATTATGTACAGTGGCTCCAACGTTTATTCTTTTGACTGGATATGATGTGTCAAGTATCATGTCACTCTAGAATATAATAGTTTAATCAAACGAAGTATTAAATATAATTGATTTAAACTTTCACTTTCTCAAGTTTTGCTCGATGCGAAAAGGCATTAAAAAAGAAAAACGAGGATAAAGCAAAAATAAGAATAGGGAAAAATTAGTAAAATCAAAAAAATCATTTATATCACACTTCTTATTTGCGTTTAAACTAACTAAAATTAAAAATTAAAAAAAAATCTATAAAAATTACTGGTAATTTTGCTACACGCATAAGCCGATCTCGTTCTGTCAAATAAATGAATCCATTTGGACAAGCAGCATTGTTGAAAGTAGTGAACGATAATATAGGCCCATCAAGATTAACAGGATGAAGGCGTGGTACACCAGATTCAAGGAAGAAAATACACGAATATGATGAACAAATAAAGACACCATTTAACTGAAAAAAATATGAAGAAAAAGACTCTTTGAACTGACTTAAATACATTTCGTTTCTTTTGTAGAAGAAATTAAAACATGTTAAAAACTTACCACATTTCCAATTCGTTCAAAAAAATGCAAAACAGTCTTATGTCTAACAGCATCTCGAACTGATTCAACTGCCGCTCGACCATTTAAACCTTGGAAACGACATGACCTAGTCACAGTTGTATATGGAAGTCGTTTGAACCTGTAACAATTATGGGAATCAACTACAAACTTTAAAAAGAAGTGAAAAATATTATTACGTGATAAAATACATCCGCATAGTTCCTTGTGCAATATCAAATTTATTTCAGAAAACCATCAATGCTAAATCTGAATAAAAAAGGTGAAAAATACCACTAGCTTTATAAAAAAGAGATAGCCTATTCACACTGTAGTTCGCCCTGCTTTACTTAACTTTAAATATCATATCACTGAAATCACCTTAATTTGGAACTTCCAAAAAACCTCAATCATTTCTAACATTCGGTAGAAAAACCGAAGTCTTAATTGCTTTTCTTTTTAAAAAAAAAACCGAAGTAGCTGTTTTCGACAAGGTGAACAAATCATAAAAGTAAGATAACTCATCTTAAAAATTAGTATTCTGATGTGACTCAAAGTTTGAGACCCATTTCATACTTTGAACAGAAAAATCGAGGGAAAACAAGTAATATTAAGAAAGAAAATGAGAATATACCGTATAGCGAGATGTCCTTGAATTCCATTATTGTAAATAAACATTTCATACACCGAAACCGTGTCATCAATAAGCAAAAAAAGCATTGGGCGTCCCTGATTCATTCCCATTCCAACAAGAAGCTATAAGTCTTAAATATATTTACTCTATATAAGCTTCATTTATTTTAAATTTTTCCGAAAACCAACTTCAACGACAGATTAAATATTACAAAAATACAATTTCTCGGCGACACTTTCGTTATCAAACCCATCCAACCTGTGGTCTGAGGAAAAATGTTAAAAAAATAGTCTGAGGAAAAATGTTAAAATATTTACCACTTCCATAATCACTTCTTCCGGTTTCGCGGCAAATGTATCAGTTATTGTTCCAGTCTCGGCACCTTCGCCCGCAATTGGCTCATCATCGACATATGGTTGATCTGTAGCAATATCAGGCAAATGACTAATTTTCTTTACCATATAAACTAAATGAAGTTCCGGTATGGAATATATGTATATGTTTCCGTTTTCTCGCGCAATCTGAAAATAAAATATTATATGAACAGCTCACGAATATGAATATCGTCAGATTCCTAAAACCTAACTGTTCATAATAAAAATATAAAGTTATCATCTAAATGCATTTTCAGATTCCGTCTATTATCAAATTACTCACCACAATCCAATGTGAAGGCACAATCGTATTTGGGTCGATCACATCTGTATCAAAACGAGTATTTTGTTCTGTTAACTTCATTCCAACGATTCTCCGTTTGGATACCATTTCTTTTTCTGCAACAAATATTAAATCAATAGTTTCAGCAAATAAGAGAAGTCCAAATTCACAAGCACTGTTATGCATTCCTGGAAAAATCATACGTCCAATCGTCGTAGACTTCAAAAGGATTCCCGAAACCGGCTGTCATACACTAATGAACAATATTCCAACCAATTTTATTATTCCCGTGCTTTTATTTCAAACTTGAATGAAACTGCACTAGAAAAAAGTTTTTGCAGAAGCATATAATGACGATGATAATGACATACTTAATTTCTTGGAATCCCCGTATAACAACAAATCATCTACATCCTCAAAATCTTCTTGCTCTGGAATTTGTACATTAGTGCCAGTTGTTTGCTGTTGATGAGACATATTTGTTGCAGAACAAAATCGAATAATTCCGCTCATATCACGATAAATTGATAAGGATGTTATCGGTGACGTCTCGTGACGCAATTTTTTTGAAATATCGATTTCCTGCAATACAAATTTGAAATCTCCAACTACAATTAACAAGTCAGATTCGGTATATTTCTGATTTAAAAGAAATTAATACAAATTTTGAAAATGCCATTACCTTCAGATGTACGTGCGGATGACTGGTTAATTCATACATTAATAATCTTCCATTTTGTGTACATATTGCAATATAGGGATCTACAATGGAAGCGCTCCGCACTGGGAACGTCAACTGAAGTGGTATATGCTGAATTTGCTGTCCCTCTGCAACCATTACCAAACTCGATGTAGTGACCTGAAAAACAAAAGCTCTATGGCCGCCAAGGGAAGAATAATAAATTTTACTCGAACTTTTTTTCTAAAAATTATACCTGAATAGCAAGACCACCGTCGGCTAATTCACCAGCAGCAATGGTTGACTCCGAAGTCACGAATATCGGTGCTTCCAACTCTACCAAATCATTATCTGTTTCTAATGCCAAAGTTCCCAGCTAACAAATTTTAAATATAAATTACGAATTCAGATCTTCTGATGATAACCAAGCATAAAGAGACATATCTCAAAAAGTATATCATATTCTAGTATGGATAAAATGCAGAAAGTTGTAATTTAAGCAGCCTTAAAAGACTAACAAAATAACTTTAATTCATAAGGCTTGAACCACAATGAATGGTTCAAACCTTACGAATTAAATTTATTTTGTTAATCGTTTTCTGATCATTTGATGCAATGTATCTGCTGATAATAGAGCAACAATGCTCATAGGGTATATATCAGCTTAATATAAGAGATACATTATTCCAACTCTTAAATTATTGAAACAGCGTTTGTTCATTTAGTGTAGTTGAATGTCTAGCCAAAAATTGCTATAACAAAAGCAGACTTCTCTCGAAGCGATGAAATACATGTGAGTATCGTCTTCACGTCGTCCAATAGCCCAATACTGCACGACTCCCTCAATACTGAAAAGAACTGATATCAGAAACACTATTCTGCCAACTTCAACCTCAACACAAAAAACTGATATATTGCAGACCAGTTTCACAAAAATGCCGACCATGAGAGAAGCAGATAACCAAAAATATATATTAAAGGTACTGAAGCTACCAAAACTTTTGTTCGAAAAAAGATCCTGCTCTTATTTTATTACATTTTTGAATAATTTAAACTTTTCAATTTCAACTTCAAATCATGTATAACCTCTGTTATCCTGAAAACTCCATATGAACTCCAACATAACTTTAATGTTTCGTAACATAGGAGACATCTGGATATTACCATACGAAAGTATAACTCCTATTATTTTCGAATGAATGAATACCTCTCAATGATACCGATACAAGTCTTACTGAATAAGCAACATCTAATCTTCATGCTCATCCATTTAAAAGAAACATAAAGTATACTACAAAAAGGTGAACTAACCTGCTACTTGTGATAATTTCAGGACGAATGCTTCTTTGAAATATGCAAATGCTTCCAAATTTTCCATGCCCACAGGCACATACCTAAAATTGTATAAGTTAGGACTAATTTCCATAGCGCTACTCAAATTCATTAATTTTCAAAAATTGTTTGACACCTCTCAGTCAATAAGAATGCCAAAGTTATTCAATACATTGTACTTCCGATAAAAAGTTGTATGCTAGATATGATCGTATACAATTCTCTGGAAGAAAGCTTAACGTATGCCTTAAAATGTTCTGTAAAAAATTCATCCATTGTGCATACTAACCAAAATAGTCGATTATTGTTTCAAAATAAACCTGGTTCCTAAAAGGCAGTTAAACTCTTCATTACTGCTATTCATTTAAGTTTGTCAACGAGACAAATATGCTAATCTTATTTATAAGGCAGATGTATTCCAAGCATATAAAACTATATTATTTTTCTTAGTATAATTCCTGCATTGAGTGAAACGAAAAAATCTTTTAAGAATACATACCTCGAAAATCTTTAAAAAACTTACTAAATCAAAAAGTGGATCTTTTCGAACTATTTCCTGAAAATAAGCACTGATACTTGGACAACCACCAGTTATTTTCTTGCACGGACCGATGTTAAGCAATTTATCAAGAACGCGAATATTCAACAGTTCTTCCATTGAATCCGTTTTTGCAACCTAAAACCGAAAATCATAAATAAGACCAAAAAAAAAAAGATTTACATAAATTAATTGGATATATAAACATAAAACATTCTAATAATGATAAAGAACGTGACATCCTTTTCAATATACGTTATAAACTGTAAGATATTGGTGATAAAGAAACAACACTTTTCTCCTACTGCTGAATCAACAGAATGCTAATAGTATCAACCTTCGGAAGCACTTCTCCATACAGCTCGAAATCTTCATCTTCTTCACTCGCATTTGGTTCGACATTCAATTTTATTTTCTTCGCAGAAGATTCTTCCAATACAGATTGCTCAAAAATGCAGTGAAGAAACACGGAGTCACAAAGACGAGAGCCAATAAAGAGATAGCCGGGTGCACAGGAAGTCATCGTACACGGGATCACTGTTTCTAAAGCAAATTACACCTTCAATGAAACTGCTTTTAAAAAACTTATAATTCGACCTTCCGATCAGATCAGGATTGGATTGTCACCATTATTACAAAAGTGATCTGCTTTCTATGATAAAGAATATAAATCAGTATGACAGTTTTCTTAAATGCTTTAAACTAAAATATATAGGACAATTAAAATGAATAACTCCTATTTAGAGTTTTTGATTAATTTCAAATTTTACAGAATACTCCAAGAACAGCGAGTAATTTATTCAAAATATATCTGAACAATTGTCCTTCCAGATCATCTTACTTACTAAGCTCTTGATTCAGGCAATAAGCGTATATTGTTTTCATAATATAATAAAACAGCACGCTTCAGTTCATTTCATTGAATAAAAATAAAAACTTTCATTCTTCAGCCCTCGAGAGTTATATGTTTTTAGCATTCAGACGTAACATAGTAAGATGATCTGGAAGTCAAATAAATTGCAAAAATAATAAACAGTTCTAGCTTATTACGATGAGAGATTTATTAACATTGAATCAGTGCAAATTATTCCAGAAAGTTATTTATAAAAACATTCAATTTTCTTTTCTTCAAAGCAAAAAAAAAAACTGAATTTTTCAGTTTCAAGAAAAAGAATGTGAACAAGGCTTCTTAACTCACCAAATTGAAACTTCAGTTCCAGTGATTTGACAGAATTCGTAGCGTCGGTAACTAAAACCAATGTAAACAACCGTCCATTGCGATCACATAGTAAAATCTAAAAATAATGAATAGCATATGCGAAATCTTTTTAATATTAAAATTGCTGGACGCCATAATTTGAAATTTATGAATTTCACACTCCTCACACTCCCAAGAATAAAAAAACCTATGAAAGGAATACCTATTGATTTTCAGAAAAGTTAAAAAATTTTGGAATAGGAAAACCTTATTTGTGGAAATAACAGTCACAACACAGCCGTCCAGTGTTAGAGCCATATGCTTGAAGTCTTTTAATGGAAATTTAGTATAACCATCCATGCAGCTGTTAAGCGATATACCTTCAAGAATATGAGTACAACCAAAACTTCAAAAGAACAAAACAATTTCTGACTTTCCACTAAGCTTTCAATGTCAGTTCTGAATTGGATAACAAGTATTCGTGATCAGAATTTTAAACTGAAAAAATTTTTAGACATTTGCGCAAAGTGCAAAAGCATCATCGATTCAAAAATCCAATAAACGATACTGCTATTTTGAATAAAATCAACAGCAATTAAATTTGAAGATAAGTGAAAGTGAAGTAGAAAAAATAACTAACCACATGGAGGGACGGACTGATTCAAATAGATAAGTTCATTTATAGCAACTATCAAAATTCCACCAACTGGTCTCGGAATTGGAAGAATCTACAAAGAGCGGAAAACATTGCAAAAGAGATATTTCCAATTAAAATGAAAAAAGCCAAGTCACTTATTTTAGAATACAAGTGATCACGAAAAACAAGAAGTTACCAAGAAAAGAAGATTACAGTGGCAAACAAGGGAATACTTATTTCATATTCTGTCTGCACAAAACAATTATTTCCCTTGATATTAACACGCGGCGTTAATTCCGTAAAGTCGAATGATGAATGTTTATGAATGGAATTTTAAAACTCAAAAAGTATTTTCAAACAGTGAAGCAAAGAAGAAATTATAATTCCAAAAACATATAAATAATCATACTGTTTCCAATGAAACCAATAGCCTAGGTATATTCATGGATTCAAACGCATCAAACATAAGGTGAAAAAGACAGGTGAAGACAAGATTAAGAATGATGAAAGAAATATTTTGAAAGAGCTAAAAATTTAGGGCTCAAAAACAAACCTGATTACAATCCATCGGTAGATTGCTTAAGTGCCACACGGAAGCAAGAGCTTGTTCCTTGACATTTAATGAGACACCCAATACACACATGGTATCAAAACGTACACAAGCTCTGCAAAACTACATTATATCAAATGATGTGTTCAAAAATTTTTAAACTCGAAATCTGTCACAGAGCAAATGAAGAATCATTCTATGTTGTTCTAAATATTAGATATATGATAACTGTTGAAATTAACAGTGTTTATATAATCAGGTAGCAAGATCAAAAGATTACCGCCCACAAGTAGTTTGAACGGGTTCATACAGAAATAATAATGTTGGTTCGTAGTAACCATCGAGGAAAGTCATATCCATCACATTCACCAAACGGGAATCAATTTGGGAAAGCTGAACCGTATATGAATGTAGTTGGGAGCTTGAGTCATTGAATGGCAACACAGCAAGATATCTGAAACAATAACAAACAAACAAAATATCTGAGGTATGAAACTATTCCAATATCAATAAGATACAGTACTAAAATATGAATGAATCTCCAAAAGAATTATTACATTTTAAAGTATAACGCTAACATATATCGATAACTAATAAAATTAGTGTTTTTGAAAGAATTTGAATAAACAAAGAAACACAAGCTTCAAATTTAATTGCAGCGAAGAAATAAGCATAAGGTTCATTGAAAGCGTATATTCTTTTTTTTAGTAAGGGAAAAAATGATATCTGAAAGCACATCAAAAATAATTACCTTCCAAAAACAAGCATAGCAGCGCATCGTTGACCTGGATCAACACGAATAACTGGACGAGGCAAATTCTTGGTGAATCCATCTTTTAGCAATTCATCTTCGAAGCAGTGCAAAGAAATTGTTTTTAAACAACGTTCAGCTGGATTTACACCAATAACAGAGAGTTTAGCATCATCAAATCCAAGCAAAAGACTATCACAGTCCGGGTTCTCTATAAATAATTTGTTTCAGTTGATGGAAAAATGGATATCGATAAAAAGATGTGGAATTTAGTACTCGAAGGGTTAAATTTTGTAAGAATAAACTACAATTCTTTTTGTTCTGGATGCATAGGTAAGCTTAGGAAGAAGTCCTTATTCTCCTTTTTCATATTTACAGTTTTCTTTTCAGTTCCTTCTTCTTCCGAAAAAAAATTCATTAAATCGTTAAATTCTTTTTAAACTAATTGAAAATTTTCAATACCAATTTCAAATGTTTTTGCCAAAGTAATCAAGGCCTCTTAAAAAGAAAAAAGAGAAAAATACTAACGTGGAATTCTGGCAACAGCAAATGATTGTACTGCTGCAAGCAATCGTACAGCTAATAAACATTCCAATCGTGTCGTCTGGGCCCACTGCTGATCATCTTTCAATAGTAAAGCATATGGATTAGCGCGAAAAATCCGCAAATATTTAACACCAATGGTAACTATTTGTAAACCTTTCTCCGGAAAAAATTTCCCACATTCACTAAAATTCACTGCGGTCGAATCATCCGTTTCATGAAGAATTGCATACATCCTACAAAATATATCTTGAAACTTAATCCCTTTGAAAATAAAAATATTACTGTGCGATTTGAAGATACCTTTCAAGAAACTGTATAATACATATCATCCAATCTATTAGCTATATCAATACTGTTTGCTTCTGAATAATAAGATGCATGAAATCATAAATTTTCACGTTATTCAGTTCCAGACAATTAAAATTTTCCAAGAAAAAAAAATTCGAAAGAATAGCCGCAAAAACATTCTTCAGATTGCACAAAAATTGCTTAGATCTCTAATACCTTGCAACAATTTACAAGATGAATACACTCTATGTATAGGACTGTACCTAAAATAAGTTATGTAAGCACTCACCTTTACCTATTCCCGATTACTCTAAGACTTCTTTAGCTTTATATCTGTAAAAGTATATTTCAAAACTTCAGACAGCATCTAAACAGTAATTTTTGCTTACAAAACATGTTTAGATCTCACATCAGAAATTGGTACCACTAGTTTGAAGGCAATTTTAAGCAGAACGAAATCTGAGCGTATGAAAAAGATTTAGCTTACTCATCACTGAATTGTCCAATCTTGCTAGCAAATCGGATAGATCAATGAATAAGGCAATAAAATAAGCAAGTAATTAAAAACAATGTGCTTAACATCAAGTTAGATGACCAAAATATGCAGATGATTTTATTAAAACTTAAAAGTTGAATTTATAGTATTACACAAAATAATGGAAATTTGAAATATTCTACAGCACGATTAATTAGCAAAGCCAAACAGTGAGAAAACTATATGGGAGAAATAATGATAAAACAAGTGAATGTTACCCGATTAATGCATAGTATATCAAAGACTTTAGCAATGAACAATTGATTGCAAAACTTCAATATTTTCAGCTCAAAAAAATATACTCCCTGAAATACGTATAATACACAACATCTCTATTTTTTTTAATTTTGGCCTATAACAATCAACTGATAGCTTTCCATAACTTTTAAAATTTTAGTTTGTTATTATAAAAATCTATAAAAAAAGTACTTCTAACGTCGACTATCATTAGTTCTTTGTTTCATAATTCTTGCATTAAAATTTATTTTCTAAAGTGAAAGGAAAATCGCAGTTTCATATAAATTTCGTTTCGTGTAATGCCGAAAAGTGCTTATCACATTCAAAGTTTTGTTTTTTGCCAATGCTATTATCATGACACTGATAGTGAGACATAAAATAATTGACACTGCATAGCACGAGCTTATTTTCATATATGTAAAAGTTAAGGTAACTTAGCACCAGATGGGAAAAGACCTTCAAAACTCCTTAAACATGTAAAAATAAATATGATTCAACAAAGACAAAGAGAAAAATCAAAAGTCGAAATAATAAAACAAACTAAAAAAGAACTAATTCTTTAGAAAATGGTACTGATTTATTCCAGGTGCTTCTGGTGATTTATTGTTCGTTCTGTTCACATATGAAAATATATTTTCACCTGCAAAAAAATAGAATTAATAAATAAAACAATAAATGAAAAAACACAAATACCTCACCAGGTCATGATAAAGAATGACCAAAAATTCTGAAAATTTGACGCATAAAACCAAAACTTCCCTCCATCCTATACAAATAATCAAAATGTGAAAAACATGAATAGTTATAACAGACTTCAAGTCCTAAATAATTACATAATTAGTAAAAAGGGAAATGTTACCGAATGATATTAACGAACAAGAAGGATCTGTGTTGACAGTTCTTACTTCACTGTTGTTGTCTTCATCATTTCGAACTAAAATTTTGAGAATAGTATTAAAGAAAATGAAACTGTCTTATATAATTTGATTAACTTCACACAAACATCTTTCTGAGTTGTTACTTCATTGTTTAACAATAAATCAGAACTAACCATGTTCATTAATTGATTCGTGTGAGAAAGTAAGACTAGCTGTTTGCACTGATCGATCACCTTCCGTATCTAAAAGCATTTTGAATATTAGTTAGCTAATTACTAACTTAATAATAATATGAAAAATTAAATCAATACCACTTCCTCCATATGATAATTCCATCATACTTCGTTGATCTGAACAAGATTGTGCCTCCACATCTCCTTCAGTATTGCTCGAAACTTTATTCGATGTTTGCTAAAATTTTATCCTTAAATGAGGAATAGATTCTCAACTTCAATTCTTATCAAACAAAATTGGTTAAGAATCTAAAATTCTGGATGCCTGATTTACTAACCAGTGACTGACTTGCCTGATATAGTAAAGTTGTTTTAGAGAAACTTGAATTTCGAAAGGAATGCACGTCAATGCTTTTGCACAGTTCATTTGAAGCCTAAAAATATCATATGTAGTAATTTTGTTGCCATTTCTGATAACCATTATATTATATTAAAAAACATAATGTGTGCACTACTTATTACAACTATTAGACCTTAACCGCTACACTAGCAGATTTCATATTGAAAAGCTTCTACGCTCAGCCATTAAACAAGATGGCATAATCCACTTAAAAAAGCTTACCATTAACATCCTAATAAAAAGGGACCACAAAAGATTAGCTGCATCAGAAATTTCAGTCGAACATCTTTTGAAATAAGTTTAAAAAAAAAGAACAACTTAAACAAAAACGTCTCAAAGCATACCTCTGCGAAGCAAGTGTTACTATTATTATTCTCAGCCTGCTTATTGAGTTTCTTGCGCCTTTTAGGAATGAAATAGTTTCCTTCGTCGTTATTTCCCTCTAAAAATTTTGTCGAATTCTATGAATACCATATTACATTCTAGTTATGCTTAAAAAATAAACTGTACCTTGTTGAAAGACCGGGTCTTCTTCGACACACTGTTTTGTCTCAAAGACATTTGCTTCGTGGAAGCTATGAGACCTTGAATTCTCAGCAATAATTTTACAGTGTTCTTTATCAATAACATTCTGTCTGTTTGCAGTGGAAAGAAGCGCATCTCCGGTTACATTCCCTGCATGATATGAATATGATTTATCGGCAATCAATTTTGACGGATATGTATCACCAAAGTTTGGTGACGAAGTTTGATTAACGTAGTGCACCGAGTTTAAATTTCGATTACTTCCAGAAGAATTAATCCATTTTGATGTTTCATGTTGATTAATGGTTCCTAGTGACTGTCCAAAGCGAACATCGGTTGACGAAGGTCCGTTGAATCCTTCCAACTTGAGTTCCTGGTCAAAAAAATTCGTCCTAAGTTTACGGATTTTCTCGGAAATATTACTGCGGCTCTCATCATCATTTGCAGCTTCATCCAAATTAGTACCTGAAACAAACATTTTTTTTATTTTTTTTAGAGATAGCAATACCAAAATTAGAACCGAAGCATTAACCTGATAATAAGACGATTCGAATTAGCTTATCTGCAAAATCCTTCCTCTAAACTTCAAGTGTTTTTCTTTCAAGCACTTTTTAACTATAATCACCTGATAATGGTGTTTGTTTTCTTTCAAAATTATCTTCTTTTACAGCAGTGATACGTAGAGGTATCGGAGAAGTGGGTGGCTTCGGTGGTATATTTTCACACAAATTAATAGCATTAGAAATCGTCTCAGGTTGTCCATCTAGAATTAAATTATTTCTTAAACAAACAACTCATATATCAGAAATGGTAAAAACATTTTGCATGAAAATCAAAACTAATAAATTATATCACAAAATCGTAGACAGTAAAATACTGTAATGTTCCTCATTTTTAAATATTGAATCGATTTTTCACTTATATTTCCAAAATGCATTAACTACATGATAATATACAAACCGTAACTGGTGCAGGATGTTGAAGGGATATTCTGATTGTCGCAAGAGGGTTGATTAGTGGATGTCGTTGAGATATGTAACTGCAATTAAGAGTAACATGAAGTACAAACACGAATGTGAACAACCAAGAAAGTAAAAAACAGAAAAATCGTGTCATTATCTATGCTCATGATAGAGGAATGCAATCCAAACGGATCACAACAAACAATTACAACACTAGATTTAACCGTATATCATTATCAAGCAATCTACTTGTTTTGTGTCAAATTTCTTGCCATCAAAATCACCTAAATATCTGGTTAGATCTATTACAAATTTGCTCTTTTCTTTTTATTTCAATATTTTATTATTCGTTTCTGAAGAAAAACTGAACTGTTTCATAATCACTACCACCAATCGATGAATAATAATGTTCTCGAATTGGTCCACAACCATCAGTTATAACTGACTGAGGTATATTGGAAGATGGATTAAACTCATTTAGCCGCTGTCGAATAGCATCAACAGTTTCTCGTACCGTTATATACCGATACGACGGTTCTCGACTTGTCTAGAATAATTGTATAAGATTCAAATTTAATTAACTTGACCAAATAATTCCAGGAATCATCCAAATGTTACTATCAGCTTGTTAATGAGCTAAACCACATACCAAGATGAATAAATCGTGTGCTTTCTGAAAGTCACGAAACGTAGAAAAATGAGTTAACTGTGCTTAAGATTTAAGATAAATCTTACTGTAAGATTTTCTACTGTAAGATTTTCAGTTTTAATCAAGTAGTTCTTAAAAAAGTAGTAAGATGGTTCCATAAAATAAATTTTCACAATTTTGTCATAATTTTCAACAACATTACCTTGTCGCTTCCACTTGAAACATACTCAATACCATATTCATTTGAGGGTAGAGGTCGATATATGGATGAATTTGTAGCCCTGTTCATCGACGGACCGCGTCGAATCTGAAACCCACGATGAGCAAATAGTGCAATAAACAAAGTCAATAATGAAATTTGTTTTTAAAGTGCTCTTTAAAAAAAAGTAAACATTGGCTTAGACTTTAAGAGAATTAATAAAATGTCAGCACAAATATTTGTTGGAACACCGGAAGTTCTGTGATCATAAAGATGGGAAAGATATAAAAAAACAAGTTGAGCGTAAAATTCCATGCTGATTATGTCTAAAGGCGTATATAAAACCTACCCGTGAATAGAGGTGATCGAGAGTGCGACTTTCTCCTTGCGTATTAGCAAGATAGTGTGGTGGCTCCGTATTCATGTTTTCTCTTACATGACTTATATGACTGTATCCAATGTCATAATTCGTTTCACCGCCTGTATGACTTGTTATTGAGCTGAAAAATGAGAGAATCTAAATAATTCCTCGAAAATTTCATTCAGTTATAAAATCATGTTTGGTATGAACATAGATGAAACCGATCATACATCGATGTTAGTTCTTATGTTAAAAATGATCAAATACCAAGCATAATGCATTTAAAACAATTGCTTAGCGACGTATGCAACATATTAAACAGGACATGAATCAATCTGCCAAGATTTACCAAGTTTCATTTTTTTTTCTCTCTTCGTAGATATTCGATTAATAAAATATCCTTTGTTACAAGAAAAGAATTACCTGTATGGATCTTCGCTAACACCTGCATAAATCTGTGAAGCACTCTGATAAACTACATCATCTGCAGCGATTACTGGTTGATTTTCCGGTGTAAAAATTGGATAATCATAGCGTTTCATAGATGGACCACCATTTCCTAACTAAAATATCTGTATTTTTTCCACGTTCACAGCTAGAGTTCTAATAAAACTAATTCATCATCCGTTGATGTTCAGAATGACAGTATCAGACATCTTTGTGACACTATTATTCTGAACTAGGTTTGATTATTTAAATCTCCTGCATGTGGAAAAGATCACTAAACATCAATACGTTCATTCTTATTACTACTGAAATCTTTACTTTATCAACCGAAATGCATCAGATAAAAGCATAAAACTTTCAATTATGTTGTTTCCTCAAGTCTAATAAAGGTGGTCATCAAACCTTCGAATATAAAGGATCCATATCAATAGATTCATAAGTTGGGTTTGTTGGTCCTTCACCATATAAAAATGAACCAATTCGACCGACAGCAGGTATTGCATGATCGATTGTTGAGTATGCTGCACTTGGATTTTTCTCAAATCGCGCTGAATGTTCAGGTAATCTATAAGTGTAACAGTAAGATGGAAAATAACAAAACATAAGTTCTGAATATTTTTTAGACAGGGTAATATTGAATTTATTCTGTGACATTACACTACATAAAATGTATGATTCGTTCACAAATTACCAGCAGAACGGAAAGCTAAATCCAATATGAATTCATGGAACTTTTAGAACAGTTCAGCAAATTAAACGCATATCTCATTTTAGCATAGTTAATTTTTATGACAAAAGAACTTGCTTTGGTAAAGCTCGCTTCGCCGCAGCAGAAGAGTGAGGAAGTGGAGCGGAAAGCCGATGAACTGATCGTTCATGGAGACTCTAAAAAATATAGAATGAAGTATACTGAAAGAAATGAACTTTGCACAATTCTACATAGACGAGAAAGATGTCAATAAGGTACGAGAACAGAAATATGCCATGCCTTAAATAATCAAATCACAATCAGCCATGTGTGAGTCGATCTCTTAAACCTAAATCATTGATGAAACTATCATTAACTAAAAAGCTGCAAAAACACTTCGTTGATCAGATAAAACAAACTAGGTTAGGACAGGAAAGACGACTGAGATGATGAAGCCGAGATCCATCAGTTCTGTTTCTAGAAACAACTGCTGAAACAGAGATATCTGCAGTTGGTGTTGTGGCAATTTCACCATAGGGATTTTCCTTTCTGAAATTTTAATACAAATTGCAAAAAGAAAAATCAAAATAATTATATTAAAAAGAATCAATTGAAAGAAATTAAGTAAAATCGATAATAATGGATAAACTCCTTGCATTTTAGCATAAAAAATACAATTACACAATTATATTATTTGAGTAGAATGTCTACTTCTGAAAAATTATTGCATTTTTTATTGTGATAACTTTTACCAACTATAACAAAATAAAAGATCATGATTTTAACTTGCTAGTGATTCCACTTCATCAAATGTTCATATTTCCTTTTTTCTTGCTTTGTTTATTGTCTTATATTATAATACTAGAGGATAATACTCTCCTACATTATATATTACATTATACTACTGATTCTTCTATATTACATTACTCATTATAAACAACGATAATAGTAAAATAATAAACAAAGCTGGAAAAATTATGAGTATAATTGTTATCCAGTTAGGCAAAAGAACTTACTTCTTCGCGTTCCGGCAACAGTGTGTTGTTACACAAAGCGTTAGCAATGAAACCATGGTACTTACCGAGAAAATCTAAAAACAAAAATAAAGTTATATCTGTACAAAAAATAAATTTGGGAAAAAAACAAGGGATGTAGAAGCTAACAAGAGCTTTACAAGATAGTAAACTAAAAGTAACCATTTAATCAGTAGCGGGTTTAACTTATTTTCAACAATAGCCTATATGTTCTGCCTAATATATATATATATACAATCACGAATACAAAACCAGTGAAAGACATGCTGTAAGGATAAAATACCATTCGAAATTCCCAAAATCTCTATATTATAAACGAAAAGCAAACATAAAAATAAAAATAAAATTTAACAAACTCACAGCAATGATAACATGTGGCCACACAAGTAATCCTGGTTCAGCTATTGGAGCGTGAGATGTCAATAACATATTTGGAACATC
>UPTC01000295.1:0-46433 GCA_900537255.1 Acanthocheilonema viteae | reverse complement strand
AATTTTTCATTATTTATTTTCTTTATAATTTTTCATTATTTATTTTGTATTATTGACAGTGAATATATATCTTTCTTTTGGGCAAGTCGATGTCAGATGTTCCATGCGATTACAGTATTATATTTTGTAATTTATATTATCCAGATGATAGTAAGATCAGAATTTAAATTTGAAATCTAATTTGGTGAATAAGTAGTATTACTTGAGTTTCATTTATTTCTCAAATTAGCTATTTTCATATCTATCTACCTAGATGATATTCAAATCGGATATTCAGAAATATAAATTAATGATCAAGGAACTTTGAAATCTTATCAGCTTAATAAATGCATACAAAAATTTCAGAATTTTTTTTCAGAAAACAAGAAATGGGCTTGCTAGGTTCGTGATATCATGACACATTTTAGATAAATTATAAATTAGTTACTTCCTACACTTCGAATATTATTTTAAAAAAAGGCGAATAATTAACTCTACTTAATTATGCTTAAATCATTGTCGAGAATTTGGTTATATTTAATACGAAAAGAGAGAAAGCAATTCTTTATTCTTTTTTCACTATTTTCTTATGGTATCGATTACAGATAGTTTTCTTTTCAAACAAACTTATAGATAACTATTTGTAAAATTTCATTTCGTAAATATTCTTCCTTTAATCATTTCTTATTTTCCTTTTATTTTCTCAGTATATTTGAATTTTGTCTTTCTGTTATTCACTTCGACATTTATTATTGATATTTCCTTTCAAAATATTTGAAAATATATTAAATTTGATGCTCCAAAATCACAATTAAAGTTAATTGGGAGGTAGAAATAGTCATATAAAAAAAGCGCCGCATTAGTAACTGTGTAAAATTTAGTAATAATTGTTTAAAAGTTTTTACATTCTTTGTAAAAACATTTTTTTGCATTCTTTAATTTCACAAAATCTTGTAAAATTTAAAAGACAAATGCGTCTTCTTTTATTTTGTTATTACAATAATCGGCTATAAAATTTTGCTCTAAATGTGCAACAAAAATTATCATCTTTGCGCTCTGAAGCCTATTGTCGAACACTTCAGAAAAATTCGTCTCGGTTGGATTTATTTTCATTCTAAATTAAATCGTTAAAAAAATACATGCTTTTTTGAGTGAAAATGGATGAGAATTTTAGCTTGCTCTTCATCGATGATTCATCAATTCATGAAATTTAGAATGTACATATTAGTTACAACTTCATACAACATTTAACAAAAATAAAACATTGCATACGTAAACTATATAGCGTAATTCACGTAACACATATTTGTGAGATAAAAACATTATTTGCATTATTCGATATCATATTTAGCAAGGAAATATTTCTTCGAGAGATAAATTTATACTTGAAATTTTTTTCGAGGAATAAATTTATATTTCTATCTTTTAAATTCTTAGAGTTATTTAGGAACTTGACTTACGTCATATTAGCATACGGAAATTTGAAGTGAAGTAGTTCTTAGCATATGCAAGTGATCATAGCGCAGCTTTGATGAAATGTTTGTGATGTCATTCCGGATGCCATTCAAACTAACTTCTCTCTCTCTCATATATCCGTTAAAATTCTCATATATTCATTAAAATTCGAAATCGATAACCATCCCCATTAAATGGTTACATTTTTTATTTGCTCATTAATTATCTCAAAAATTCATTTCCTTTTTTTTGCTGTCGAAGTTTTAATATTTCATATCTGATTTGTCTCCCCGCGTGTTTAGCATCAAAATATTGTAATAATTGAGTGGATTAAGCAGATATGATATAAACTATTTCATAATATATTTGCAGCTGCGAATTATTTTTTTAATATAACGAGCAGTTCTCTTTTCAGCCGATTATATTTCCAGTTATTTGACATGAAATTTATAAAAAAGAATGAAAGATGAGAAAGAGATTTGCTCAATCTAAAAATAAATGCAATTTTTATATTTATAAAGTCTGAATTACAAAAAAATTAGATAGAAAGATGATTGATCTATTCAGTTTCAGTCAGTTAATTCAAGTGAAGATTAATACTACAAAAAATCTGGAGATCATAGATTGTTGCTTATTAATTGATTATGCAAAATTAATGGAAAATATATTATTGTTATTATTATTATTTGTTGTCAGTGTTTATTATTATTGTTGTTATTATTGTTACCATTATTATGATCATTACTATGATTAGTAAAAATGCGGATATCTATAGATAATATTATATTTGTCTTCATGTACATTCATATTTTTTCAGCATAACTGAAAAAAATTGATCACACGAATGCCATTCTTTTTCGCTTTTTCCCACTGTCTTCATTTAATGGAAGTCTTGAGGAAATCCATAAGTTATTCTGTCAATTTATTCGAAAAATATCTTCCCGAAACTCTTAAAAGTTTTTTTCTGTCTTTAATTTAATTACAGTGCTTCACATTGGATTTTACAGATCGGTCACTCTATTCAAGCCTTATTGATAAGAAAAAAAATACTGCTTTCCTTCATTTTCATAGCCGGAAATGTAGTCAAAATAATTTGTATTTTTTCCAGAATTTTCCAGAAGAAAATAGTACATTTTCCAGAATAATTTTACGGTTCAATTTAAAATGAAAATTTCTTCTTGCTTAATAATAAATAATGTCAGGAAGAGTGAGAAATGTAAAGTGAAATATTCTCGACTTTATTATTATTGTGAGATTTGAAAAACGGAAAAACGAAAGATTTTTATTAACAACTGAGGCATTATGAGTTATACGAATTTTGTGTTGCGCCATGTGAGCTAATATGTAAATTAAACAACTTATCGTAGTTGAAGCATAAACCAAGAAAAATACTCTTTTTTATTCGTAGAAATGTATTCTGCGAAAAGCAATGCATAATTTCCTTGTTTAAGTAAATAGGACTGCTCTAAGAAATGTTCAACCAGTTTTCCAAAAAAATTCATTAGCTAATTAATTCATCAAATAACAAAACTATTTTTCGACAACCTTATGATTATTTTAAAATTTAACCGCATTTCCTCTTCAGTTTTTTACTATTTACTATTCTTCATAGGAATTTTCCAAATAAGCTTGAGACTCGTTTTATCCATCTACAAACTAATTATGATTAAATTTTCTCCTGCTTGGGAATTACTATTTCAAATTACAGTTAATTCGTTTTTGACGTTCTGGGAGAACGCCTTCCAAAAAATAATTAAGCGGATGACCGCCATTGATAACTCATGTTATACCCGTCTGGATGGCCTGACTGTTCCGAATGGATCAGAGCAGTCAGGTATGGCACATAAATCACTCGTATTATGTTGTTTAAAATCCCGCAAGGATAAAACAAACAGGATTGTGCCGCCTAAATCCCATAAGGATAAAACAACATGATCTAATCGTTCCGATGTCAAACTTAAGATATCTTTGCTGTCAGCATTGGATTGGTCACTGTCCAGCAATGATCACAGAAATAATATTATTAAAGATAATTCTTTTTCAAGTCCTTAATTGCTTTTATGTTTCTTGCTTAATTCACGTTCAAAATTTGTTTATTGTATTCATCGATAGATTGATTACAGATTAATTAGACTGATTCAATAGCAAAATTTAATTACCACGAATGACAGTCTCTTTCCGTTGCAGGAAAATTACTATTAGATCTAATAAATGACATTTATAAATTTTCGACGTGTTCGTTTATGAACGAAGGCTTCCAAAAAATGGCAAAGCTGAAGAGCCTCTACAGAATTTTCTACTATCTAATCATTGTAACAATTTGAATGTACCGATAAATCCTGATCAATTAAAAATTGGACTCAGTCACTTTGCCCTTCGCGATGTTCAAATCCAAAAAAGGATAAGACAAACACGAATTGACTGGTTCTTTCGATATCAAACTTAAGGCGCCGCTCCTGTCATCAATGAATAGGTTGTTGTCCAGCAGTGATCATAGAAATAATGATATTTATTGCTCATAAAATACTTCTACTGTAATATTATCAAAAACAATTATTTTTTCAAGTTGCGTGAATTACGTTTAATTGTTGACTCGCACTTAATCCACGTTTATTTTTCTTCATTAATTACATCTTACTTCATCCTTCAAATTCTACTTTTTACTTTTGATCAAGTTAATATACAACGCTTGTAATATGGATCGTTCGATATGTTACATCGAAGTCCAATTTTCAGCTTTAGAAATTCTCTCAAATTGTTCAATACGTGATAGTTTTGCTGTGAATTATTTACAGAATTCAATCGATTATTCTTGTCATTAATTTCCCTTTTTATTATTCCGCAATGTAAAAATTTGGAGATATGTGAAAGTAGTTTAAGAGGAAATTTGACATCATAAGACATAAATTTCAATATTTATTTTCTCCATTAACGATTTCATATTAATCATATGAAAGATTCCATTACAATATGGTTAAAAATTTTCAACACTTTTCTATTACTCAAAAACAGCTAATTTTAATATTTTCCCTGAAGCTATCAAATTCAGACAGCAATTCCTTTCTATTTAGGTTTGAATCATTATTATACATGATTGTGTCGCGAAATATTTTACATTATTCAAAATTTTCTACCTATTTAAAAAGCGCAAGATAAATGGAGCATTTGAAAATAGCCGCTTGATCGGTTCTTGCACGTTTGCCAATATCGATATAGCAATGTGTGACATCCATCATGAATGAAGGAAATGCATTGCATGAAACTCCTTGAATCATTGTTTATATCACTTTGAAAAAATTTTCATTGCTTGACAGTAAGTTAGCTCTTAAACTTTTTTTTCTGTCCATTTTGTCCAAAATAAATTTGAAATAATTTTGAAATATTGGAAAAGAAAAAAGCGCAATCAGATTGTGTGCTTTCCGTTCGTTTTGTTTCCTGTAAAATCAGCAACTTTTATTTATCTCTACTTCTTCCATTATCCTTCCTCATTTGTACTTAAGTCTGATGTGGCCCAGAGCGGTAATACAATACTGACCTTTCCCTTCCTTTCTTCTCTACAACAAATTGATGGGTTAATATTGCGAGAAATAGCGTCACTTTGTCATTTCGAATAATTTCGATAAAAACTCTTTCTTAGAGCTGTTTTCGTTTTTCTTTCTTTTCATTGTAATTTTGAAATCCTCAAAAATTGAACTGATTCGTGAATTTTGGACGCTTTCCATAGGATTTGAGTTTATTTTGAATTGATTATATTTAAAATTAAGCATAAATTTGGATGTAAATTAGATTACTCATTTCTTTATGTAATTATTCATTCATAAATGTGTTGTGTCTAAGAATTGTTGACACATTTAGATTTTGCTTTTTTCCATATTCAGATATTTACTATAGTGAATTTTAACCTTCTTTATTCACAGATTTTCTCTTTCAATTTTCCATTCTTATAATGAAAAATTTTAATGGATCGATAAGCATTGTGGCCAAGAGCATTTTAGCATTTGACCATCGGTTATAGTTGACTGGGCTGTGAACACAGCATTAGTTGAATTATAAAATATTGTCAATATTTCAGGATAACGTATTAGCTTAAATTATTTCGCAACATTACTCATTCAGCAATTCATTATAAATTTCGAACGCTATTTTTCTACATTTTAAGGCAAACACTATTACAATCTATCTTTTGGCTTCTTTTTTTATCCCAGCCTATTGTCTCATGTTAAAAAAGCCTGTGATTATTTCATTCATTTTGCTTTTGAAAACAAAAATGCATAGAAAAAATCATTCAGAAAAATTAATTACTATTAAATAAAATTAAGTTAGTATCGCTGAGATAAATATAAGTTGATTTGCAAAAATTTTTCGGAAGATATCAGAATAATCTGAAAAAAAAGATTAAATGATTGATGATAATTTAAAATTTGCAGAAAGTAAAATTGTGATCAAATTTTTTACCTTTTAACATCATATCACTAAAAAAAGATGATATTTTATCTTAGTAATATTGATGTTGAATAAATTTCCGAATTTTTAGAAACCATCACGTGTACCGAAGGTAATTTCAATGTAGGTAAGCTGATCTGCTTGATCCATCACATCAGATTCCAGAACCAATTTACGAATTACAAATCTACTAAAAAAATTCTTTCAGGTCTGACTGTTATAGGTTACTAGGCTATTATCTCTCAACATACGTACATATATATTTTGCATGTTCGTTTATGTGGATGAATGGTCATAGGACGTGAAACACGTCGCATCAGCGGAAGTGGAAAAATCACTTTTCTCTTTTTCCCAAATAATGATATAGAATCTTTGACATTTCATAGAGATTTCTATTTTCTATACAGTTAAGAAGTAGCACGCCTAAAATCTTAGTGCTAAGAATGTTTATGTAATTTCCTAATTCTTTACTATTATTTAAGTAATTAAGTTCCAAAATTTCGATCATAAGAAGTTCGATAGAACAATTTCGTGATATTTTCTCGAATAATTTTGAACATGAGACTGAGATTTAAAAATTTTACATTTGATTACATAAAAACTGCATTTAAATGAATTTTATTGCTAATTACTCCAATATTTTTTTTTTCTTGCAATCAGTGCTAGCTGAAGACGGATGAAAGAAGGAAAGAAAGTGACAAAGTTTTCCCTGAAGATAATTTGCAAATTGAATACTATAAAATTGAAATGCTATCACAAATGAATTATATTTTCGTTTATAATTTGCTATTATTTATAATTATTTACTGGTACAGATGATTAGAATTATTTGATTTAAATGGGGAATTATAATTTCACCAAATTTATCACCGTTAAAAAAACAATTCCTATAAAGTCAAAAAATGATAAAAATGATGCATTAATAAGCTGGATATTAATTTTTCATGAAAAAATTTTTACAGTTTTTTTCCATAAATAAAATTTTAAATTCATTCTTCTTTCTTCGAGAGCTTTCGGTAGTTTTCAAAAGTTCATTTAATTTTTATAAACAAAAAACTTTCTGATTTTCTTCTTAGAAATTTTTTTTTGTGACACATTTACAAATTTTTAGAATTTTAAGAAAAAATTTCTCACTTTAACTTTGTGTTATTTCAGAATGTTACTTTTTATCTTTAATAGATACTAGTTTTAAACTTAACTTATGTACACGTTTTAAACTTAACTTATGTACACGTTAGCATATTTTAAGTTAACTGCTTATATTTCAGATTTAAGCGCTACTTTATTTAAAATATTTATACATATCATGTTCAAAAAAAAGGAATTACATAACATTTAAAAGCAAATAATGTTATGTGATCATGTTATAAAGCTTGAAAAGATATAAATCAGCCAAGCAAATTCGAGGCCAAATTTTTCTCCTATGACTTCATTTAGCTTGAAATGAATCTCGAATGAAAAATTTTCCCTTTAAAACTATAAAATGTAAAAGAATTTCTTCTGCGTAGTGAACTTCTCTTAAATTGATCCAAAACTAAATTCCTAGGCAACAAGCGATAATTGCTATTTTTCCTGGCATACATTTTTGATGAAACACAAAACTTAAAGTAATCACAGTGTAGCTAACGTTTACTTCTTGTCTAATTGTCGCCAGCTATCTATATTAAAGCATTTTTTCAACGCTTTCATATCACTTCAAATTTTCCAAATTTATTCATATTTACTACTATTTACTATCGATTTACACGTACATATATGAATAAATGAATTACGTGACACGTGACATGTTCCCTTTAAAAATTTTTTTTGACATATATTTTTTAATTTTCCTTTCTTGGATTCCCAGAAAATTTTAGCAAAGAATTTTTTTTTCTAGCAAAACGGGAAAACTTCGCATTGTTCCGTTATCACTTGTGAGAAAATTTTCATGAAAATAAGCTATTTCAAATATTTTTTTCTTGTCAAAACTTCATCATATTGATTTATATTATCGACTCATCGTTAGTCTTCAACTAATGCTTGGAGCAACCAACTGATTAATTTCACAAACTTTAAACAATGCATGTCGTTTTGAAAGTTTTTATTTCTAAATGATAATCAGCTGTCAGGAAATTAATTCTCGGATGTACGAAAAAAAATATCAAACTTTATTGCCGGAAGTATCAAAAATAAAATTTTTTATTCTTTCGCTTAGAAATTCATCGACAAAAAAAATTTCCCATATAACTTACTGCAAGTTTGCACATTTATAAAATCAATTTGTTAAAGTTTAAAGTTTCGTTTTTTGTAGAAATGAACAGCTTAGATGAGTAAAAAATAGTCCCGATTAGTTTATTTCATTCGTTCATTTCCAAAATTGATATCGTCATTTTGAAAGTGTGAAATTGCCAACAATATGGAGAATGTCAGGAATTGATCAGAATGAAAAGGATATAACTGTCAGAGAGAAGATGAGAAAGAATGCCTGGAATAATTCAATAAAATGTCTCATCCACAAATATGATATGGAAAAAGTGCATCATTTCAAAAATCCATTTTGAATGCTAATAGCAACTATTCCTCCTTCTTACAGCTTCCTCCAAAAAAAGAGAAGCCACATTTTTCGAACTGATAATTCCAAATTTTTTCTTTCTTTTCTTTCTTTCTTCTTTGTTGTTGACATTCATTCTGGAAGAAATAAAATGGAATAATGCGCTTGGCTGACTATTAGGACAAATGCAATCGGGAATGATGGAGTTCGATTCCTGTCATTTCGAGTGAAAAATCTATCATATGATAAGTGTATGTTATAGGAGTGAAGGATTTTGTTGTGATGTAACATTTGTGAACACACACACATACACATACATACACACGAATGCATACATTATGAATCAATGGAAGTAAATTAAAAAGTGAAATATAACAGATTTGAGTTTGTTCAATTGCTAGCAAAATTTCATTCAATTGATCAGTGATTTAAAAGTATTTTAAATTTAGTTCAATTAGAAATTTATTCAAATATATGAAAAAGAAAGGTTAAAGGTTAATAATTAAGAAAGAGAGAGAGAGAGCAGTTCTATATGATTGCAAAGCAATGAGTAAATTGAGAAATGACATTGAAATAAAATGAGATTCGATTGATCTTCCACTTTTCCCCAAGTAAAAAAAAACTGAGCAAAAGCGTTTCCCTTGCCATTCACATATTTGTTCGATGCTTTTTACTTCTAACGATTACCATTTCCTTTTTTTTCTCATACCCCAATTATTTCCTATTCCCTTTCGGTTAGAAACACATTCCTAAAATGAAAATTAACCACAAAGTGCTGTTTATGATAGTTTGTTATTCCATTCCGTATCGTAAATATTTCAAATCACTGAAGAAAAAAAAGCTACGAATAATAAATCGTGATATTTACAAGATTTATGTAATTTAATCGATAATTTGCCTCTTTTTTTTTTCTTAATAACAAACTGATTTAATTCTAAAATTTATTCACATTCATTACTTATATTGATAGACATAATCATTTCTAAAATTATCACAATATTTTATTAGCTATAATCTTATCCCTTCCCTCCTCATTCTAATCTTATCACATCTTATCTCTGTTCTCTATCCTCTCTCTCTCTTTGTATGTATGTATTCATTAAACAATGATTGATTGATATCTACTGATATAAAAGTTATTGATTGGATGGATTTTAAACTGTACCAAAATATTCCTTTCCATTCCCTTTTCTGCTCATTATTTTGTTCCTGTTTTCTTCTGCCATTTAATCATGTTTTCAAGAAATGTTTAATTAATAATTGCTACAGTTAGGTGCTACTACTAATGCTAATACTATTTGCATTGTTGCTGCCAGAACAGATCCCATTCTTGTTTATCAGTGACGTATCATTTTTGATTCCTTCTCTCTCTCTCTCTCTCTCTCTCTCTCTCTCTGCCTTTCCCATAATCTTATAACAAATAATCTTAACTATTAATGATTGAACTAATTTCATGATAAAATTATATTCTTGTTTATTATTTCTTAAGAAGCAGACGATTTAAATGTTTTGCTGAAAATAATTTAAATAATAATATTGGACTTCTGTAATTTCTAAATTCTCTTCCCTCTTCATATAATCTTATGAATTTTGTTCGGAATATTTGCTTTCTCCCTTTCTTCCTATTATTTATTTTACTATTTCTAAAACCTCATTTCAAAATTTGCTCCTTTTTCATTTTCTAACTATTACACATACCAGTAATTGTGAATTTTTATTTCCAATTATATTATTTCCTCTCACATCTAACATCTCATCATTGTTGAATTGAAGAATGACGTTAGTAATAAAGTTAAATTATAAAAATTTTTAAATAAAGCGCCATTTCTTCCTCTCTTTCCCATTTATTTGATGTTATATTTCAAAAAAAGAGGGAATAGGCGAAAATACAACGGAAGTGGAATGAAATTTGTGCTAAACATTCCATCTTTTATAAAGTTTGCTAATTTTTCATAACTTTTTACGGACAATGTGCACAACCAATTTTTTCATTTTTATAATTAATCTCGAAATGGTTAATTTTTTTTTTAGAATAATATGAATAATCTAACTTTTCTTTTCCTTTCTTTTTTTGTTGATAATTTTCTGAGGAAAAGTTATGAATTTTAATTCTAATATCATAAAGTTACTTCTTCCCGTTTTACTCTTCCGATATTTTAATTTAACTTAGAGATGATAGAAAAAAAAAATGAAGAATCTAACAGTTTTTAAATTGTTGATCTTTTCTTTTCCTTCCCTTTTTTGTTAATATTTTTTTGGAGAAAAATTACAAATTTTAATTCTAATATTATGAAGTTACTTCTTCCCGTTTTATTCTTCCGATATTTTAATTTAACTTAGAGATGATAAAAGAACAAAAACGAAGAATCTAACAGTTTTTAAATTGTTAAAAAGAAAGTTTTTAAATTTAAAAATTTTTAAATTCTAATCATTTATTTGCACAACATAGATTGTTTGGTCTTCTGAAATGAATTGCAATTGCTTATTTCCTTATAAACAAATTCAATGTGCTCGTGATACTAGCGAAAGAAAGTTTTAAAATGATTTTCTTAATTTCTATATTCTTCCATACTTATTCCTTTTGTATTAAATAGCCAATTTCAATTTGAACAGCAAATTTCCTCAGTCTATTCGATATCTTATCATTAAGAAATGTATTCATTATTCGTTAGTTCATGCAAGCTTTTCCATTTACTATTTGCCTTTTCTTCATGCGTCCATTTATTGCATCAATAATTTGATTATTGTAATAGCAAAAATTTTATTGACAGATAAGCATCCAACTAAAGGCGCAGAAAAGTATCTTGCAAAGAACAAAAGAAATTTCTACACCACCAAACAGAAATGGAAACATTTGGCAATTCTGTTCGTTTTCTTCATAGAGATAAATATGTTACGCCATTATCGATCATCAATCTAATATAGATTTGGTGATAATTTTAATCAGCTCTAATTTAATCTGTTATCACACGTACCAGTATTGCTACTATTATTACTACTACTAATTATTATTATTACGATTATTGCTGCTGCCAACATTATTATTGCTGTTTCCCAATAGCAAAACAACATAAAGCCATTGGTGAATTGGAAACAATTGCATGATAAAATGAGTATGATCGAAATATTAAAATTTGCTTGATGAATAAGTTTTCATATGTTAGTAAAAACAATAAACAAAAAGGCAGCAGGAAAAATTAATCAAAAAATTATATAGGAAATTAAGAAAAAACTATGTATAATGTTGCAAATAACTGTAAAACATTTTGAATGCATAATTTTCATATTCTCCTTGTACCGAATTACTCATTCTCCAAAAACTAATAATTCTTTTACTATTCCTATTATTCATTTTACTTTTACGATATCTAATAATAATATTTTATTATTACTGTTAGCACATTTTCTCAGTGTCGCATATATTCTTGATGTAACTTAAATTGACGTCAAATATACGAACATACATTTGAAAGATTTTCAATTTCAATACTAACATTCCATTGGTAGAACGATATTACCTTACTTTTCTATCACAGCTATCATTAATACTACTGCTATTATTGAAATTCAATTCAGATTATATTGAAAGTACATCAGACAGCTTCCTGTTGCTAATATTTCATAAGCAAATTTAACATCAGAACAGGGTCTAATTGAGAAATTTTCGAATTTCAAACAAAATTTGAAATTTCATCGAAGAATTCAACATTTGCATCTAGTAAATATTGGTACCAGCTATTACTTGCTACCATTTCCTGTTGCATCTTTGGTGGTTACCTGAATAAATAAAGATTATATCCGCATGGCGTTGTCGTCATGAAAACAGCGGTTTTTGGTCACGACGAAATATGCGACGACACAACATTATCGCTGAACAGCGGTGCCATACCGCCGCTAACATTTGCGCCACCAGCAGCCCTATCTGTTTCCTCATCTTTACAAATCCGTTGCAGCGGTGGCAGTGTCGTAAATGCTGTAAGCGGTTATCGGTCGCATCATCCGCGACGTACTTCACGAATGCAAAATGTAAGTATGCTTGTTCATTAATTAGCAAGCATTCTATTTGACGTTATCTTTTTTCTAATTTTTGTTTAATTGTTTAACATTTCTTTTTAGTTCGTTTTAATTTTTCCAAAGATAAGTTTATTCTGTGATACTCTGGAATGGTACTACAACATTTATCAACTGGTTGCTTTATTGTATTAAAGTGAAATTTTTGATAATTTTATTCTTTGATTTAGTAATAAACAGTACGTTGTGTTCATTTATTACTATCGCAGTTTCCTTTAAACTTCAATTCTCTCATATCTCTTTTTCTCAATTTTAAAATTTTCGACAAGATCTTGAAATCATTGTTACTATATTAGCCTTTCATATTTAAAATTTTTTGCTAATTAAAGTGGGAAATTAAATTCTTTTCTTTTAGAAATAGCAGAAGCTTAGATTTGTTTTTCTTTTTTTATCCTCAAAAATACGCTTCTATTTTTAAAATATTAAATCCCTAATGATTAATTGATTCATATTAGTCATTGGAAGTGAAGATATTTATGTAAAGAAAATTTTGAAACTTCAAAAAAATAATTAATTCACCACTAATTCATGATCTCGTGGCATTTGAATCAAATTCACATTCGTTATTGAAATTAAAAAGTTGAAAGGAGGAAACGACAGTAGAGGTGAATGAATTCTCCAATTCATTCATCTCTATCCAACTTCTCTTTTTAGCTTTTTAAAAATCAATTTTTATTTAATTTCGATTAAACAACTCACTTTGCATATTTTATCTCTTAAAATCTCATACAAAAAAAGGACACTTGTTTTCCAATCTTTTAAACTATTCACTTGCCTTTCTGTTTAAAAAAAAATCATAAATTATTGAAAAATAAAATCTGTACTCCACTCAAAATTTGTATTACCCATGACTTTATAATGATGAAATGCTTATTCCCATGTGCCTAACAATAACTTCAAGAAAAAGAAAAAAAATCTTTTTTTTCAAATGTATAACAAGGCTGATTGAAATATTTTATATATGCCACTTCAACCGATTATTTTTCATACTTCACTTTTAGCTCTTTTTTTTTCCTTGAAATTGTTTGAGAATTTTAGATTTTATTATGAAATTATTTCTACGTCTCATTTATTTGCACTATAAGATATAAATCTTTACCGGAAGTTTATTTCGCTAATTTCAATTTCTTTTAGCATTACAATTACAATTCCTTATCCGATATGTTTTCCATCGATTTTTAGTACTTTTTTACTGATACGATCATCAGCTTTGCATTTCATCATTTATACTCAAACCAAATGTTCTTTTTTTCCGGAAATATAGTTTGAAGTAATTCTATCTGTAGCAGTAGCAAACCAAAGTATCTGTTAGCAAATGAAAAAAATACTCAAAATTTCAAAATGAAATTGAGTTTTAAAAAGTTTTGCTATTAAAATTTACATTTCAATCGACTATAGAAATGATTTTTTCCTCGAGAATTTTCAATTCTTTTTTCTTCTTTTGCTTTCGGAATTTTCTTTAAATGCTCCATTTTGCACTTTATTATATCACATTTACAATATTACTGTCTGCTCCGTTATCCAAAATATTTTTACCAGAAAAATATCGCTATGCTAATTTTCCCTTGTTATCTCTCTCTTTCTCTTTGTAAACTCGTTAATGAATGAAATGCTTCATTTTATTGGCACATCTCATTATAGCTTGTTTCAATTTGTAACTTTTCAATGCATTAGTAAAATTCGGGAGCGAAGGAATAAACTGACAATTAATTAATGTCATTATCTTTCATTTTTATTCTCTCTGCGCTCCCTTTTCTCCCATGTTTTACAGTATATAATTTCACGCTTGACAACATTTTCCTTCTCTCTTCCATTTTCAAATAGGTGATGAATAGAAAGAATTCTTTTTTAATATAAGTAAAGGAAATTCGGCATGAGTTTTTCCAGGAAATGCAGTAATTTTCAAAGCATGCATTATTAATAGAATTTTTATTTGAACTTTTTTGTTACTTTTTTAGTTATATGATCTTTTTGAGCATTAATATATACTTTTTTTCCATATTTTTTCTCGCATCGACGATTTTCCATATTTTTTCTCGCATCGACGAATAATTCAAGCTTTCATATAAACTAAGTTTTATATTATTTCATTTTGTTAAATATAAAATAAACCAAGTTTTTCATTAATTCAAAACATGCATTATTACTAGAAATTGATCTTTTTGAACTTTTTTGAATGGTTTTTTATTTAAATTTGAAAATTTTTTTAAAAAGGAGCATCAAATTTCGAATGCTAATTTAGTCATTACGAATTGCTGCTAACTTTTCTTCGATATCCTCTAGGCTACTCTTCACGTGGAAAATTTTTATTATTATTTTATATTACTTTTTCAGGAATGAAGAATTCATCAGTAATGCGCTTTTTAGTATGATGAGTGAACGTTAGATGGAATTTAATTTTCTTGATGAAATACATTCGAAAAAGAGAGAGAAAGAGGGAGAGAAAATATTAGATGGTAGTTATTTAGGTAAATGTGCTTCAAATCCTCTTCATTTTTTATTTTCCTATCAAAAGCCTTATCCGATTTCATTCAATATCCCATGGTAAAGTAATAATGTAATAATCTGAAGGTGGGATATTTTATAGAGTTCAATAATTGAATAAGTATGATATCGGTTCCCTTTATCAGGTAACATTTTACCTCCTCTCAAAATATAAACCTGAAACCAGTTTTTTCCATGGTAACTTTCAGCATTCCTAGTATCCCTAATGTTACCATGGTTTCATATATTATTTTGGTTTGAGCATAAGGGAGAAGGAGTGTCAGTGTGATTGTAATGAAACTCTTCCCTTGACCGCTCCTCTACAAGTATTCTTCCTCGCTCTTCGGGACAACTAATTGTAAGGTTGTGATTAATTCATCACATCAACACCTACCTTTCTAACTCCACACAATCTCTTCACTCAACACCTCTCAAATAATTCCCATTTTAGCCAAGTCTTTGTCTCTCCGTCTGTGTCTCCTAGGCCTCTAGGTAACAAATTCATCCGGATGTTCATATCTTTCCTCTTCATTACCTGTCTGCCTGTTTTCTTTCAATCGGTTTTGATAGCCTAATCAGAGATTGTATTGAGTACGGAGTGCCTATCACAAACATCTGATAGCCTAGCTTTTTTCTTAACTTATAACAGCTAGCTACTAACTTTATCGATATACTGCCTTAGTTTGATTATAAACACTCATTTTTCTAAGTATAAATCGAAATTTTGATATCTCATTTAACATTCCATTAAAGTTATTTATGAAGTGAGCAAAATTCAGCGTATTTTTACAATTAAATTTAGTTGTTTACTCTAATTATTTTTAATTTTGAATTATTACATTGTAACTTTCTTTCATCCTCTATTTTCATCTATTTTTTTCAAACCTTTCAACTCTCTTCCTCATATATTCCAGTAGCTTCCAAGAAAAAATATTCGGAAATGAGTGAAAGACAAAAGAGACACGTAAAAACGTATACTTCAGCGGTATAATACGTGTAACCATTGAACTTTCATATCTATTAGCAAAAAAAGTAACGCATACAGAAAATATTTTTTAAAATGTTTTTTTTTTTGGTAAGGAAAAAGAGAACGGAGATTTAATTTGCCATTTGAATAAGTTAGGATATTCTGAAGATTTCATTCATTTTTAATTCTTAATAAGAACAAAATATGAATCCTCAGATGCATATTAATTTAGAATAAATTATTGATTTCTTTTTGAAATGCTAAAGCTATCAGGTGTTCATACTTCCTATTTTCGATGTTTACCTCTTAATCAAAGATAAAAAAAGGCAAAAATAGACAATTCGTTTTTCTTAAGCTTTCATTTTTGTTCATTGCAGAAACGTTCAGTTTGCATTGTTTTCATCTTTTTTTTATTTTTATTTTTTTGATTTGAGAAGAATTTTTTTTTCAATGAGTGAACAGTTTACAAATTTTTCAAAGATAATATAGTATTAGAAGGAAAAAAGGATTTTAAGAATCCTTACAAATGCTTATTATTTTTTCTTTGATTTTTGTAAAGTTTGCATTGTTTTGATCAGTTTTTTTTTACGTGGATTTTTGAATTAGATATTATTCTTTTTATTTTATGCAAAAGGACAATTTTTTTTGAACTTTTGAAGTAGCTTTGGAAAAAAAGGCTGAAAAAGTAATATTTTGAGTGAGATTTATTTGAGTTAATCAGTAATTAAAGTATTTTTCTAATTATTTCTTCTATTTACTACAGATGACTTTTACTTTATAATTACTACTGAACAGTTGTATGACTTTGCTATCAATTTTAATGTTGTAGTAATTACGTGTAAGCCTCTTACAATATGTTGAAATTTTAAAGGAAACTAAGCTATAATCCTTGGATATTAACCGGATTGAATGATAGCCGAATATTGGCTTCACACTTTAATCAAGTTGACTTCATTTTAAGGAATGAAGATGACTCGGTGATAATTCTCAATTAGACTATAAGCTCTGGAAACATGCTTCAATACCTATTATTGTGTCATTTCAGTTCTCCTAAAACATTATGAACATACATTCTGATTAAAATGAATTGAAATTCATGAATAATTAATTCAGTAAATAAATTGATAAATGAGCCAAAACATAACGACGAAATTTACTTCCGTGCATTATTCATTATAGATGGAGCTTGTCTACCGTTGTCACTGTTTATTTGTGACAAAGCTGGAGAATAACTGTTAACATTGATAACTTTACTAACAGTCAGAAATTGACAGTAAGAGATAGCACATCTATTGGTGCAAAATTTAGAAGTATTGAAAAGAGAATGGTAGTTGTTTGAAATATCCTGTAATATCTTTTGTTTCTTAATCCAACATATTTCTGTATTTTAAAAATTTCACTTCTCTTATTATTGAATCATTAATCGAATAAAACAATTTGATGCTGTAAGAATTATCTTTTAAAAAAATAATATTTCTAAGAGCGAGATAGTTTTAAATCCAGTAAGTAGTGATGTGATAATTCAAAGAAGTAATGGAATGAAGGATGAAGAAGTTAAGATGGTTGAAAAGCCTGAAAGCCTATTTCTGATCCTTCCAATTGAGTAAATATGAAATAACATGAAAACGTAATGCTTTTTCAGAATACTATACAAATCACAAGTAGAATAGTTTCGTTACATGGAAAAAGTGAAATTAATAAATGGATGATTCGTTTTGATGAATGTTTTTTTGGACGAGAAATTTCTTCGTGTAATTCCGAAAAGAATTATTTCGTATTTTTGAAAAAAAGAAAAAAGTTTGAAATCATAAAGATATTTTGAAATCCAATAAGAAACGATTCAGAATAGAATATAATGAATAATATATTTCTCGCCAACTTCAAGTTATGACTTAATGGCCCAATAAAATTTTATGATTTTGTTCATAAGGTAATATAATTTTTTCGGTTGTTCCATGTGATTGTACTTACTAACAATTATATTTTGCAGTATTACTTGCTCCTGTCAATACTTTATTCATTAACTGGTATTCTTGAATTTCATAAAAATGCTTTAAAAATAAGAAAATCATTTTGAAGCATACAGAAATATACATATATACTGATACTAAAACTCTCCATGCCACTCCAATTGCATTTCATAAATGAGAAAACAAACTGATAAAAAGAGTAAGTGATAAATCTATTTCTCAC
The DNA here is from genome assembly GCA_900537255.1 of Acanthocheilonema viteae. Lineage (NCBI taxonomy): Eukaryota > Metazoa > Nematoda > Chromadorea > Rhabditida > Onchocercidae > Acanthocheilonema > Acanthocheilonema viteae. The sequence continues at coordinate 28,311 of UPTC01000295.1, read as the reverse complement.
ATTATCTTCATTATTCATCGTTAACGCTGCTTATTTAATTAATTATAAGTTTAGAATTTTAGAATTTTTTTCAATCGTCGTTTTTTTAGTTTTCATTCTTTTCTGTCTCTCTTCCTCTCTCTCCCTCTATATGTTTCGATTATTTTCTACTGTTGTTTATAAAATGAGAAAATTGCATTGGCAATCATTTCCTCCATTATTTTCACCCGCAAATATTTCCTGAGAAACGACCATTAATAGCAAGAATGAGCAGTAGCAAATATTGATGATAATTATTTCATCGTAGTGCTATTTATCATATCTCTGATGATAATTCTTAATTCCGCAAATACTTTCATAAGCATATCAAATTAATAGCATCAAAGTTAACATTTCAATGCACATCTATTCAAAATTTTCTTTTTTTCTTTTAAAAAAAAGTTTTAATCAAATAAAAGAAAAAAGGCAAATGTATGAAACACAAAATTTTCCTTTTACACAACTATTAATGCAAATTATCATATCATGTAGGAATGTAACGATCGATTTACTTTTAGCTTAACTTATAAATTTCAAAGAATGACGTCTAAGCCAAAGTTAGAGTATAAATATAACATGGGGGGGAGGGGGGAGGGGTCAATAGCTGATGATATGAATTTAAATGATGAATTTAAAACTGCTACTTTCTCGTATTTTTTTCACTTTTTTTGGAGTTAACCATAGAGAATATACGAAAATGGGAGTAATAATTATTTTTTCTTTAATATAAAAATTACATCAATTGATCCACCATTATATGATAGTTTAAAGAAAGAAGGATATGAGGCCAAGACAAAAGGTTAAGATCAGCAATATCAGTTATTACTGTCTGATTACATCATTTGTCCTGTATTTTTAGTCAGTTGATCTTATGTTTATGTTGTTTTGAAGATAAAGTCCATATTATTTCATCATTTTCTTATCATTTGTCATAATTTCACCAATGTCTCACTGATCATTCATTCTTCTCGCATTTCTATTTTTCGCTTCAAAATTCAGTTTTTCACTCTTTTGAAATGTTTTTCATAAAAATACGCATTTGATTTAATTATAACAAATACTTTCAGTCATATCATCTTGGGCTGGTGACCGCTGAAAATCTGGCCAATAATTTAAATAACATTCCATCTGATGTTTAGAGAAATTAATGAATAATGAATATGCCTATTTCGCATGTGACTGCAATTAGCAAAAGATATGAAAGAGATTTCCGAGAAGTATGATCTTACTGAATTCTCTTCACAATTGTAATTATGGGATTGAATAATCTGCGGCAACAGTTCTGAAAACGAAAAGTACTTTTTCTCGATATTGCTATGTATCAATCAGTCTTTTTAATGCAATTTTCAAATTGATTGGAAAATTACGATATTGTAAAGGGAAACCCGACAACCACTATTGCTCTGTACAAAACTGTGAGGAATTCTAATGAATTCGAATTCTACAATACACGTCAAATATTGGCTTCAAACAACAAGATTGTTATTATTATTATCACTATCATTAGAATTGGATGAATTTATACCAGACAGAACTATTAGTGTCTGTACCAGAAAGCGATATCAAAGGCGAATTAGCATCTACCCGAATAACATCCACATCCACGGTTCGACTGATTGATTAATTAAACGCTTTTTTCTTTTGCGGAAAAACTGAATATAGCAATAATTAAGAACAATAATAACAATAGCTATAGCAGTAGTGATAGCAATGAATAAGAAAAAGGGAAAGGAACAAAGTAATTCAAATAGTATATTTGAATTGAGTATTACTGGTATAATTTTGAGGTAATGCCATAATAATTTATTATTTAATTGAAAATATGGGAAAATGAGAGGGAAGGAAATTACCAAAATACAGAACCTGATAAAGTTAAATGCATGTCTCACATGTAATAAATAATTAAATAAATGAATATTTAGGGAACGGATGAGAGAAAGATTGTTGATATCTGAACTTTTATTTCATTTTCAGTTCATGCATTAATTGATTTAAAAATTAAATTATTTCTTGGCTAATGAATTTGGTGTTTGCAAAAAAAATTAAACGGAAATACCATTTTGTACTTTTCAATTTTAATTTTTCCAATTAAGCTTTACAAATGGGTGATAAAATTGGAATATTTAATAATTGAGATAGCTGTGTCTATAGGTAGGAAAATTAGATTTGATCAACATTATTTATTCAACTTCTCAAATTATGACGTGTTGAATGACGTCATTCGCAGAAATTTTTCTTTCCAATCCTTTGATTCATCAGTTGGATCAGCTAGAATTGCTAACCATGTGTTATCATCTTGCTAATAGTCTGGTAGCGTTTCTCTTAATTATTCTTCTGAGCTTAAGTTGCCTTTTTGGGAGATGTGTTTCGGCATCATTCACTCTTTACTTCCAATAAATGTTGGATTAAATTAATTTAATTTAGTGAATACATACGAGAATTCATTTATCATTCATCCCATATGTTTCTAGAGTGAAATAAAAACAAAACTTTACATTAAATTTAATAATCTATACAGCGCAGAAAAAAGACATATCAATTGAATCATATACACTACTCCATGAAAATGATAATTTGATTGCATGATAACGGTTGAAATTTAACTGTATCCATTTGGTTAAGCTATTACCATCGAATCCACGAGAAAATCATCTGTTACATCCATTGTCAAATTATGCGAATCGAAAGATTGGCAGACAAGAGTCATTATCATTTCATTATCAACAACAACAACGAACCGGCTATCATCGTCCAAGTTTCATACGACGGCTTTCTGCAGCCATACCATCTCTCTCAACCGATTCAATGCCTTTTGCTGCTGTAAGTTCTTTGTTGCCGTAAAATTTCTGCTATCACTATTCGACTCGAATTATCTGGGGAAAAAAATTTGTTATTCACTTCAACTGATAACTGTTAGTATACTTTAGATAATGGACTTATGAGAATCTTTCTTTTTTATGATTTATGAATATTTGATAATTTATCTGTAGCTTAATTCATTGAGAGATAAGATAAATGTCAAATAATTGTAATTCATGCTAAGGATTGTATGAATTATTTGCCAATGTTAGAGAAAGATATTGAAGGATGTTTTAAACTATCATCAATAACTTATACAAATTTTATAGTTAATTTTTATCATTTGTTAATATTATTTCAATACGAAGATGGTGGATTTCATTTTAATGCTAATCAATCATCTCATATTAATTCTTTTCCTTTTTTATCAAAAAATCTTAGCTCAATATTTTAATTCATCAATTTTTTAATTCGTTTACTGTTTCAAATAAACAATTCCAAATAATCATGAATTATTATTTCTAGTTCAGTATAACGAAAATACATTTCCCTTAACATTACTGATAATTTGATAAATTTATTACTTCATGTCATTATCATTTAATCTCATTTCTTTCTCACTTTTCTCATCAATAATTGAATATATACATTTGACTGATAACGAAAGCAAATAAAGTTTTTTGTTTTCTCCCTAATTTCATTCTTTTATCTCCGCTTATCCTTCTCGAAATTAACGTTTGCTTAACAATACGTAAGCATACAATATCAGTCCAAAAATTCAATTTCGTTTATTATAAATAAAAAAACGTCATTGATGGTGATAAAGTGATAAATCAAAAATGATTATAAAATGAAATGGTAAAATGACATCATCTCATGCATACAAACGATGCACATTAACCCAAAGTTAAAATCAGCACTTAAAGAGCTTTTCAACTAAGTCAATTTCCATTTTCGTCATTTCCATTTCTAAGCAAAACATTGATTTCTTGTTTGTCTTATTTATTTTCTTCAAAAAAACAAACGAAAAAATTGTTATCGTGAGACTCCACTCGTCATTGTTTTCCCTCAAATATTCTCTATTTCAAGCTTACATTTTCTTATTTTAATATCTTCCTCATATTTTTTGAATATATATGAAAATCGTAAAAATTTTTAACACTTTCATATGTCAAAAAATAAAAATAATAATTGAGAAGCTTATATTATGTATATTGAAACGGGAAATTATTTGAGATATTACAGGAAAATCTTATCAATATTTATAGTTCATATTCAATCGTTTCATTTTCACCAATCAGTTCTGTTTTTTAATTTCTTATATGAACGCAAAGAAAAAAACTGTCTTTAATTTTTGCTTGTATGCCTAATTTAAATTGAGTTTGAGGGATTTTTTTACAAAAATACAATGTTTAAATATATAGATTATTGATTAAAAATACACAAAGCTTAATGATTACAAAAATGATTAATTTAATCAAACAAATGAATTAGCTGAAGAATTCAGTTGCAAATAATATGCCTTAGGCTATTTGTTCTCTTTGTCTCGTATTTTTTTAAGTTTTCAAAAATCGAAGAACGAAAAGAGATTTTACACTAAATTAACAACTTTTAAGTGATATATCACTGAATTTATTACTATTACTGCATCATTTGCTGCTCTCATCGGTTTGATCATTTGGAGATATATTTAAATTGATCAAAATTTTTCTGTGATTTTTCTTCACTCTTTGAAAGAATTTTTTCACAAATTAAATTGGACTATTTGAAGTATAAGTCTGCGAAACAAAAAAAAAAAGCAAACATTAGCATAAATGGTAGAAATGTATGATCAGTTTTGATAGTAACATTTACATTATCATTCAGATATTTGCTGACCTTTTTTGGAGTCATTTAGATTAGAATATTTATGCATTATATAGTTTTTGAAGTTTAAAATATTGAATGTATAGAATGAAGAAAAACATTAATCCTTCTCAAATCTCATTTTTTATTGCTCATATAAATGAAATGAAATTTTACAAATGTTTTGTAAACAAATGAGAAAAAAGAAGACAACGAATCATCAGAACAGTTTGATAAGAAAAGTTATGCCAAATGTTGCTACCGAATTTGCGAGGTGAATTTTTTTGCTCTTTCTGCACACATTCACTAAAAATAGGGTTTCATATTTGATTACAATTCATATAAATAATTTCAATTAAATTCCTGTATAAGATGAATAAAATGAGTATGATATGAGAAAATTCATATATTAATTAAATATGCGTATTAATTTAAAAATAAATCATTTATTGAAATAAAATGATGGGCAAGATAATAATGTAGTGTTCTTTTTTGATATTTCGTAAGTTTTAAAACTTAATTTTTTATTTCGCAACTAATTCATAATTTATTTCTTTATCAAATAGTTTTAAAATTATAATTATACAATCGTTGATCGTTGTAGATTACATTAAGGAAAGATTAATTTTATTCAGTAAGACATTTCCCCTAGATTTTTTTTTGTTCAGATGTATTGCAGTGACCTTACCTGGCAACGTGATCAAAGTAAGTTGCTATCCAGTATTGCAAGAATACAATTGATTCATCCATCTTGCAATACTGATTAATCTTAATTATGCACTTTTTCATTTATTAATTAGACGAAATTATTTCTCCCGAATGACTATTCCATTAAGTACGTACGCATTACTTGCACTATAAATGTTGTATCGAGTATTATTCCATAGATTATGGGAATTATTCCTGAAAAGGATATTTTCGGATATTTGAGTATTCGGGTTAGTGTTGGAGGGGACATTATGCAAGAAATGTTTTGAAGTATACATACTTTACAATGAACCAATGAAAGAAGAGGAAAAAATTTCATTCCTTGATTTTGAATCAGTGATCAATGACTAAAATCAATTCTATCAAGTCAACAGTTCCCTCGAGACATTTGTTTTTGATTTTGCACGGTTTAACCTTTTTTCTTCTTACCTACTGTTCTTTTAATTTTAGATGACATTCTAAATCATTAATCGAATAAAACAACTTTCAGGTGCTATCACTGGGAGCCGATGTGTTACCGGAATATAAATTGCAGCCCACTAGGTGAATTTAATTTTATTTTGATAAAACTTATCAATTTAAAATTTTACGTTAAAGATAAAAACATACAAATCAATAATTGAAATTTTTAGTTTTAAATTTAACTAAGTTGCAAAAAAGTGTAATCTGTATATTTTACTCAATATATTTCTAAAATTGTTAAACTTAATATCATTTTTTCCATTCATATTTTGAATTTTTCGGTTAGATATTTTTTTCCTCAAATCTCCATAAATTTCACTTCAATTTTTAGGATCCATCATTGTACGATCGTACATTATTCTCCGTTTAAGGCCGTTTGGGATTGGATTATCCTTCTTCTCGTCATTTATACTGCCATTTTTACGCCTTACGTTGCAGCCTTCTTATTACGAGAGGTATTTCGGCTTCTCCTTATATCAAATTAAAAAAATTATTGAATAAATTAATTTTAATCAAATAAATGAAGAGCTTTAGTATGACGAAGTACCATCCTAATGGTACTTTACCGTACTAAAGTACCATTTTGCTTTAGTACCGTATATATCATATCTTTTAGTATCTTTTCTGCAGATTGTTTCTCTGATTAATAATCAAAATATTTCCGCCTTGACTTAAAATGCATTTTTCACTTGTTGACGAATATATCTTCAATGATTGTCCACTATATTTGAAATGAAGTCATTTCTCCTTCTTTGTCCTTCTCATTGTTTTTACTTTACTTTTTGAATTGATACTTTAAAAATTAATTATAAGAATTCAAGATAAAATTTATATTTACTTAAAGACTCACAAAAAAATGAGTAATACCTATTTTGAGTATCATTGTATATTTTCTTAATCATTCATTCAGTGATCGAAAAAAAAATTTTTTATGGAAGTGTAAAAATTTTGCTTGAGAAATGACGGAAAATTTTACTATTTCCATCATTCAAATTAACTTTTAATATGAAATAAAATTGAAATTTCAGGATAGCTCTCGTAGAGCTCGTTTCTCGGAACCGTTGGAAATTATTGATCTAATTGTGGATATTATGTTTATTGTCGATATTATTATCAATTTCCGAACAACTTACGTTAACGAAAATGATGAAGTTTGTTGCTAAAATTTTAAATTCTATATTTATGTATGGCAACACAATTTATTTCTACCTTATTTTAAATTAAAATTTATTTAATAGTTTAAATTTTATTCCAATGAATTAATAACATTCAATATTTACATTCAGCTTTTTTCTCATTCAATTCATTTTGTTTTTCAGGTTGTATCACATCCTGGAAAGATAGCAATACATTATTTTAAAGGCTGGTTTATAATAGATATGATTGCTGCTGTGCCCTTCGATCTTCTTCTTGTAAATACAAACAGTGACGAGGTTACTTATCACTTTTTCTGTGACTATTCTTACGGTTCATTAGTTTGGAGAATTATTTAGTTCTTTTCGTCTGGTGACTTTCTTTTTAATTTCGTAAGTTATTCACTAGGATTTAAAAATATTTAAACATCGATTGACCTTTAAATTCGTTATTTAATAGAATTTTCATGTATTGTTAGTTATTCCTCTCAAATTTTATATAAATTTCAAAAGAAATAAAAAAGAAAAAAGGGTTAGTGTGAGAAAATTTTATCTCATAGAAAATTATGTCACAGGTTTTTTCTTTTTAAATTAAAATTATTATTACTTCCAGTGGTAATTTATAAAGAAGTGATAGCGGCATAAACTTCATTTATCAACTATCTATACTGTCAAATGATATCATAGTTGATGGATTAATCTGATGAGAAAATTAATTATAGAAATATTTTTTGCACAGATATTTAGTTCCATGAACTCCTAGTACTCTTTTTCATCTTCAAATCTTTAAATAAATGTTAAAGCTAACATGCTCAGCCTTTTGGATAATAGCAAAAATTGTTCTAGAAGATGTAATTCCTAAAGTTTTGAATTATCAATAACAGTTTAATAATTGGCATCAAACTTGAGTACAATCAGTCTTCCATGCAGAATAATGATATGAGAGTAATTAAAGCTTAAAGGTTGCTGGAGTGCTTTTTGATCAATTAGTATGCAAAATCAAAGAGTGAGCTCAGAAAAAGTGCACAGTGTGAACTGTGATTTAATTTAGTATTAATATCTTTGAGAATTATTCATATGGACAAATGTAAATGTGCTGGAAGAGAAGGATCGGTTGCATATTAATTAAAATTTAAAAATCGCAGATGTATTTTTAACTTTAACATTATATTTGAATGCTGAGATACTTTATTTTGAAATTTAACTGAACATTTACTTTCTTTACCATATATGAAATGAATATTTAAAAGTTAATAAATAAACGATTAATATGATCAATTTTTCGTTGAAAGATTGATACAAGTATGAATGTATTAAAGATATCATTAGACAAAATTATCTAGAAAAGGTAATGTTGCGATGAATTTTGATTATATATTAAATTTGAAAAAAAAGAAAAAATGAAAGTTTCTTTTTTAAGATCGGTGGGCTCAACAAGGACGAGGTAAATTGCAAGCAATTATTCATTCTTGGCTCGTTTTTTTTTCTCCTTTTCGCTTACAAATTGCATGACATGAAACGGTGCAAATGTTTGCAGTTTTTTTTTAAATCCCTTTTTCTCCTCCTAATTTATTCATTTTAAAAATCACAAGCAATGTCCCTTTTGGCGTGAAAGAAAAGTTACTTTGTCCTTTTCCTTTCCATTTGCTGCAATAACACCATTTTGTACTTATAAGATTTTTTCACTATTTTTAGTCTTATTTTTTTAATCCAGAAAAATTTTTGGTAAACAAAAATTTTACCGTTTTTAATTTACTCTCTTGCATTACAATTTTCTTTGTTGTAAAGCGATATTTCACAAAATTTCGCAAGAACAAGTATAAACAAAAAACCTAATAATTTACATTACTTTAGCTTCCGAATAAGTGTCTTTCCTGTTGACCTCTTCTCTCCTTGATCATTTGAAATAGGAAAGGTCACTCTAAATCATAATTGGAAATAACAATGCATTTTAAAATGTAACAAATATTTTCAAATAACAAAATAGAACTAACTGCTATTGCTTTGGTGTGATCCGATATAACATATAACCATTGAATTTACAAAAAAAAAAAAAAAGAATAGAAATGAACTTTGAATTCTCTTTCCTACATTATCTATTAGTAATAATAAATTCAAAAAATTTTTGGGTTAACAGCTCATCAGCAATTCAAATTATAGTATCATCTGATATTTGAAATATTATGCATAATTTGAGAAGATAAGTTTTAATTAATTGCTGAAAAAGTTGCTTTTATTACTTGGAGCAATGAATTTAAGCAATCAGGAAATTTAATGTTTTTAAAAAAAGAATTTTAATCAAAATGCAGCACTAATTTTAAATTTTATTAGTGGTATGAATTCACTCTCCTTATTGTCTGATTAAGCCATTTTATGCAAAAAAAGAAAGGAAAAAATGCTACATTAGTGACGATTCCAACTATTTTTCCAATGGCGCTGTTATCGCACTTTTGATTAGAAAATTAGAAGATTTTTTTATCGTTAAAATTTGACAAAAATTATTTTTTCATATTAAAATGCTTTAAAACCAGATTAAGCGATATTTATCATTTTAAATTATTGAAACTGGTGGACAAGAGTGACAAGAGTGTCCAGAATGAGAAACACAATTAAAAATATATCAATCGACCGACTCATTCAGCTTTAATTAATCTTCGGTTCATGTAACTCTTTAAGCATATTATTCGAGAAATATTTTATACATATTTGATGTGAAATTATCAAACGATGTATTGCAAAATTTACATGTCCTAATGTATCATCATGGGATTTAATATTTGGATAATCATCTTCAGCTTAAATCGAATCTAAAAACTCACTGAAATTCTTCAGCAAAAGAAAATTTCATAAAATTTGAAATTTAATATCTAATGGTTATGCGAGGAAGTATAAAATTTATGTATTTAAATTCAAAGAAATTGTTGCTGATATCAATTTGCTCTCTTCCTCCCTAAATTGATGTTTAGATTTGTAAAAGTTTTCCATTGATTTCAAAGTTCATGTAAATTTTTACAAACATTTTTGAATCCTAATGATTAATTGTAACTACGAAAAGGAGTACAATATTACGATTATAACTCACTTTTTGCTGTGTGTTAGTTTTGCAAAATGCCACTTCTAACCCTTTTTTTTAAATTAAATTTTTGCCAAGTTTAAAATTTTTATTCAATGAATTGTGAAGAAAAAATTTGGAACTCAGGTGAAAATTTGAATTTAAGACTAACTGCAAAATATTTGCATAGTGCTTTTTTGTGAGTCTTGAAAATTTTTGGACAATTTTGAAAAATTTAGCAAAGCACTCGGGCATATTCTGGAGTTTATTTATAACCAAAAAATAAATAAAAGGAAAAAGAAGAATTATTTCAAATTTTGGAATTTATTTTAGACGACCACTCTAATTGGATTACTAAAAACCGCTCGTCTTCTAAGATTAGTACGGGTAGCCAGGAAACTGGATCGTTATTCTGAGTACGGTGCTGCTGTTTTGCTACTACTTATGGCAACATTTGCATTAATTGCCCATTGGCTTGGTTGCATTTGGTATGCAATTGGAAGCGCTGAATTGCCTCATAAGGAATTCACATGGTTACATCAACTTGGTACATTTTACGTGAAATTCCACTTGAGCTACGTGATACGGTACGGCAGAAAATATCAAATAATCGTATTGTTATATGCTAAAAAAATTTATTAGATAAAATATATTTGTTAATTTTTATTTTGATTATTGTAAGCTTTACTATCATAGCAAATTTTGCTGCGCGTTTATCATTTTAAGTGTGACGGAAATGATTACTGATTTCCACCACGGATGTGTAGGTCTCATTTCAATTGCGGCTAATTTTGTAATTAAATTTTTATTTATTAAGTAATATAGAAATGTTAAATATAAATATATGATCATAAGAGGTTTTATATTTTTATAAAATGATAATTCATATGTTAAAATTTCATTGCAGCACGTCACTTAAATGAACCATACTTATCAACAAACGGGAGCACGCCGACTGGTGGGCCGTCATTAAAATCACGTTATGTTACGTCACTTTATTTTACACTTTCAACAATCACCTCAATTGGTTTTGGCAATGTTTCTGCTACTACTGATTCTGAGAAAATTTTCACTATTATTATGATGATTTTAGGATGTTAGTTTCTTCATTTTTTTAATGTTAGAATTATTCAAATTAAATTTTCAAAATGTTAAATAGCGAAGTGTTGAAGTGTATGAAACTTTTGATTTCAAATTTAAATTATTTTGTTCTACTTAAAAATTGTTGATTTTCGAGATTTTAGCATTAATGTATGCATCCGTATTCGGCAATGTATCAGCAATAATACAACGACTATATAGTGGTACGGCAAGATATCATACGGAAATGTCTAGGTTACGGGAATTCATCCGTTTTCATCAAATTCCAAATCCTCTACGGCAGAGGTTAGAGGAATATTTTCAACATGCCTGGTCTTATACCAATGGTATCGATATGAATACTGTAAGTTCATCTTCATTTTTTTTCTTTACGATATTGAATGTATCTTTGGAAATTATCGATATTATCATCTATTGTGCTAATTTTTCTGTGGTCCTTATTTTGGTCGAATATTTCATTTAAACTTTTTTCTTTGACATTCCTTTTCTCAGGTATTAAATTCTTTGATTAATAATTATTCGCAGGTATTGAAAGGTTTCCCAGATTGCCTTCAAGCAGATATATGTCTGCATTTGAATCGAAATTTGCTCAACAGTTGTCCAGCATTTGCTGGATGTTCACCTGGCTGTTTACGGGCCTTAAGCATGAGGTTCTGCATCTGATAATTTTTTCATCAATTCTATAATACAATTGTAATTTTTAGGATGAAAATTTGAAATATTAACTTAAGAAATAGTTTTATAAAAGTTTAATGCCATTAATTATTCATTAATTATGGATGAAGTGATTACACCACTCTATTTATATTTCAACATTACTAAATAGTAAGAAATTATCAAAATAACATGCTCTTTAAGTATTTTTAAATATGGAAAAAAATGAAGGAAATGTAGGTTTCGAACAACACATGCTCCACCAGGTGATACCCTGGTGCATCGAGGTGATGTTCTTACTGGATTAAATTTTATTGCCAGAGGCTCAGTGGAGATTCTCAAAGATGACATGGTTGTGGGTATTCTTGGTGAGTTATCTTCCATCTACAATTATCATCCATTCAATAATTTGATGGCACAGTAAAATGTATCATTCGGTAGTGTAATTTTTTTACTTCTTCAATTTTGACTAAATTTGAAATGAATTAAATTAAATTGACTTTTTTTAGGAAAAGATGATATCTTTGGGGAGAATCCGTTGCTTCACGAAGATGTCGGGAAATCATCATGTAATGTTCGGGCCTTAACTTACTGTGATTTGCATAGGATATTACGGGATGATTTGCTTGATGTGCTTGACATTTATCCTGAATTTGCTGAAAATTTTTGTCGTAATTTAATTATCACATATAATTTAAGAGATGTTAGTTCCTTTCTTTTTTATATTTTCCATGTATTTATAAGCACTTTTTTTTTCATTTTTACACAAATTTTTTATGATATTTTCAGTCATTTATAAAATGGAAGAAAATCGTTCAGTATTAATATCTTGAAATATTTCATTTTAAATTCGTTAACTCTCATAAAGACGTATTTTTCTTTCAATCATTAAATGAACATCGTCAGGTTTTTTTCTTCTAAAAATTTCAGACATTTAACTGAATGATTTAGGAAGCTCAATCGATGAAGAAACGACTTGACAGGCATAAACTTTTACGGATGTCATCATCGTTGGACAAGGAAAAATTAGCCTCATTTCAAAAAGAAGGTTACAAAAAAGTTTTTCTTGCAACTAATATTTCGATCTTTTCTTCCCCTTTATCATAAATAAAAGCGACTTTGATTTTCTTATCTCTCTTTCTGGCTTTTATCAATTTGGTGGGCATTCATTTGGAGTTAGGAAATGAGGAAGGCCTAGAATAATTGAGGACAATATGATAAGAAAGTTGGATAATCAAGTATTTGTTGGAAAATGAAATTTTTTAATGGCAGCACCGAACTTTTTTTTCATCCTGAATTTCAACGTGTTATACTGAAATCAAAATTAGGTTGAAAATCAGTAATTAGAAACGAAAAAAAAAGTCAGGATTTGCAACAAAAAAACGCACAATAGTTTTTAATTTATAGAATTTATCGCAATGAATAGGCTGTACAAGAAGTTTAATAATTTTAAATATTCACACTTCAAAAAATTATGTCCATTTAATTGGTTTGAATTTGAGATATTTTCAGGTTCGATAGAAAGGAAGGATGATTTTACCACTCGGACTGAGCCAACAGGTTAGTTTTAAGCGCGTTTCGTACTTCCATTAATTTAAGGACATATCATAACTTAAATCATTAGCGATTCAAAATTGTCCTTCGAAACAATTTCTTTTTTTTCCAATTTCCGCCTTATGGAAGCTTTTTTACTAACACTTTTTTCATTCTCACAAGAAAAAAACATCCCATTAATCGATTAATAATATTTAAAATAGCATTACTAATTAAATCGTGAAATGTTTCATTCACAAATATTTCATTCAACTATCACATCCAATGATTAGTGCAAATGCCCACAAACAATCCTTTTATTGTTTTAAATATCTCCAAATCACGAAAATTCAATGAGCACCCGAATTAAATAATACAAGTCTGTTGCTAAATCGTCTGAAGACTAAAACGAAAATACCATTTGACTTACAACCACCTCATTATCACGTCCTTATATTTATCGAATTACTGGATAATCCTGACAGTTCGCGAATAAATCATTATCTTTAATATCGATATATGCTTAGTTTGCTAACAATAATGAAGCTTTTTTCTGATGAAGCAGGTGAAGCGTTGCTGTCATGTCACCGACATGTGGAAAGCACTCCGCTGGTAAAGGGTGATGAGGAAGCTTATCATAGAATTATCAGCAATCCTATATCAAGGCATCGTATGTCTAATTGTGTTTGATTCTCTCAATTAACGTTTCTTTTTTTGTGGAATTTCTGTTTGATAATTAACACATATTATCGAATTGCAAGAAGAAATGTTAAAAAGATTCTTTCTAATCTTACTACCAATTATGTAATATTTAAAATAAAATTTTTTAATATTAGGTTTTAAGTTTTTTCCTGTTATTTGAAATGCCTATAAAAAATGTTTATAATACTCCACTAATAACACTGATCCTACAATTCATCAAGAACATTTATGTCCAGTTCATAAGGGTCACACTTCTTCCTTATTCCTGACCTTTTCTTATTCATTCACCTGTTCAGATTTGTTGGATTTCATTTTTCTTACCCACTCATTACCCATTACTTAATTTCTTGGTGAAATTACTGCTTCCGAATTCCAATGTACTCTATTATATTTGTTTGAACTTAGTGAACTCTACGATTTATTATTGTTAAAATTCACGTGAGAGAAAAACTTTCTAATTTTATTTTCGGCGAGATGTCTGTTATTTTAACAAAGCATCCTAATTTGTTAGCAAATTACTTATCAGAAGCGATGTGTCTAAAATTTCTTGGATTCGTTTTTAATTTATCACAAATTTTCAATTTTCAGTGAGTAATCGTTCCGAGGACGATGATGCTCGCTATCAGATGTTGGAGAGAAGGCTTAGTGATATTGAAAAGTATGGATTGATTCATTTCTTTTAATCTTTCGCTTTTCTGTTCGAAGGATTCGTTTGAATTTGATTTAAAATTTTTGAATTTTGTTAGTCTACTAATCATTTATAGATGAAATATAATCTTTTTCAGCCATCTGGAAAAAATGGAAAATAAGATCAATAGCAGCCTTGAACAAATTTTGAGGGTTTTAATTCCGGAAAATTCTTTAATTAATTCGTCTTCCGGTCGTTCACCAAAGAGTACTTCTGCTCGAACCATTTACTCATCTCGCAGTGCCTCAGGAATTCATCCGTTCAGGGTAACATCTATTTTTCTAGCTTAATCAATTTGAATCTCTGGACACATAACTTTTATGACCTGGTACTATGATCCTGAAGCTTACCACCGATCAGAGTTTTCTGATATTCTCAGATGATTTTGATTTTTGATTACAACTGAGTTAATTGATAGGTTTAATTATTACAAAAAATGGCATTATTCATCAAGACAATGTGCAATAAGTTTCATTATGAAAATATTTTATCAGAGCATTCTAGTGTTTTTTGTCTAACCTTTAACCTTTAATCATTTACTACCTTCTTAATTTGCAGTTGGGAAATAGGAATGAAGAATTGATACCACTGAGATTACCAAGCAGTTACAGTGGAGCAGATGATATCAGCAGTCCACTAATTGGTACCAGTTCTATATCTCCAACGCTGTTACCAACCACTTCACGTTCATTTCAACCTCGTCGTTCGGGTCGTCCATCATTAGTCTCTGCTGCATCGGGTCAATCCACACCAACTAAATCCGAACTATCACCTGAGGATACCGATACATTGTTATAGCAGTAACTAAACTACACTTTCATTTTCCTCCCTCCTCCAAATTCATCTTTCCTTTTCTGTTATCGAAACTTTCTTTCTTGTCTAATTTTAATATCCTCATTTCCTTCTGCCCCTTTTAGAACATCTCATTGTATGTAGCAGCGAGTTTTATGCTCAATATCATAATACAAATATCTTACTAACCTTTGAACTTATCGATTATGCAGTAATGAATCTTTCAAGAAAAATTTTCCAGTTTTGCTTTGAAAATTTATTAAAAAGATATTTGTGTTGTGATTATAAAATGACAATTCTCTTTTCTCAGGGGATCTATGTCTGTTTTATGGTTTTTATGATGAACTCTTTTTTTTGTTTTATGAAATTTGAAATTTGAATTTACTTTGTTTTGTTGAATTTATCGAATTTTGAGTGCAAATGATAGTACTATGTGATGTTAGATCGCTTCACTCCGGTGCCGTCTTGTTTTTCCTTTTTATTAAAAATTTAATTTGGATTATTACTAAATTACTATTAGAGAAATTGTTTATTTGTTTGTTTGTTGATAGTACTTCTTTACTAAAAGTAAACAACACAAAAATCATATATATATATATATATATATAATTGTTAAATTACTTTTAGAGAGGCTTTTCAGAAAATGAAAGATTTGTGTTAAATAATGCAATTCAACGTTGTCTTAAATTTGGAAATTTGAATTCGAAACATTCACGTTTTTTAGTGCTGAATTAGAAAACGCTAAATTAAAATGCGAATTCTTTCACTAAAAAAAGTAATAACACAGGAAGTTTACAATTGCTTTTTTAGCATTTCGAATTCAAAATGATCTCGTTATTCATCTTCCTTTGTCTCTCCCTTTCTCTCTCTCTCTCCCTGTCTTAATTTTTCTCTAGATTATCGTGAGATTTTTTTATGTACAATTTACCAACCAAACAGATGCAGTTTCTATTAATGAGATTGAAAAGAATAAAATTATACAAATTATTCTAACAAAAGTGTTTAATCTATCATAACAATCTCATGGAGAAGTTATCAATGATTGAATTCAGGATTAAAGAAAGTGTGCTAAAATATAAAATCATTGTTTATCACTTCGAAATACTGCTAAAACCACTTATTCATGAATGAATTACTAAAAGACTTAAGATATTTGAAATATCGACGGTTCTTTTTTTGGTTTCATTGAAATTTCACAGAAATCTTTCAGTCCTTTTTTTGCAATATTGAAGATTGTAAAATTTTTGGCATGCTATTATTTAGAGTGGACACACTTTTTTACTAATTTTTGCTAATTTATTAATAATAGAACATTCTTCACGGATGTAAATGTAGAATTATTCGGAAATTCATCGTAGCCTTTCAACTAAGGATAAATTTTTCAAATTTTAAAAATTAGCCCAATTACAATATGAAAGGAAATCATTTGATTATTGTTTCCATTATTTCATAGCAATTCGTGCCTACCACAATTTTAGCTCTTTCCACTTTTAAAAGTGGTTAACTGTACAATGTATTAACAATAATAAACCAAGTTGCAAAGGTTTTACTTTATCAAAATGCCTGCCTTATCAAAATTTTAATTCGCTTCAGAATTCTTTCTCGCACAATTAGCCAGTTTTAGACAAAGATGAAAAGTACTAAAACTGTGCAAAAATAATAGATATAAATTGAATAATGTGAAAATTCGGGAATAAAATGAAGAAATGGTCATATATAATCGCTGTTTTTGTTTTTGGCCTCAATCCATCTTGGTTGACAGTTAAATGATAGTGCGTTATCCGGCGTGCACAGATATGTTTCATGTTCAAGATTTGAAAGGAATTAAAATATCAAATTCTGAGGAAATTTCCTACAAACTGCGAATTATCCTGAATTCATTCTAATCTAGAACAATGATTACTGCACCTAAACTACTGTCATTTTGCATAAGAAATCTTATGGCCCCAATGAAGAAACTGGCAAATTTTGTGAATAAAAAAAATACGCAGTAAAATTTAGCAAAAAGAAACAATTTATAAGCAGAAGCGTCGAGACGCTTGGTTGGGACAAGAACTATGACTAAATTTCATATATCGATCAGTAGGTAATGATATTCTGAATCACATCACAGATTCGTCATCCTTAATTTTGTGAACGGAATAATGTTTGTCTAGATTTTATCTCACGAAAATTCCTGGATCCCCAAACTTCTTTGTACTTTTAATCATATTGTCATTAAAATCAAGCAATATATGCTACTCGCATCAACCACTTTAAATTCATTTATCTCATCATCCACAAAGGAATACTTACATCGAATTAAGCTATTAAGCTATTACTTACTGAATTTTTTACCAAATGTAAGAGATGCGATTATAATCACGATCCACATCCGATTATTCAGCGTTTTACGCTACTAATAATAATGCTGCTGTGCATCAGTCGTTTAAAAGAAGTTCACTGGCCGATCCACGCGTCAATTTATGCGCCGAACTATCCGTGCATCAAACCTTAATTATCTTTGTATTTCGTTGAATGGTAAAATTAATACAATAATAAAACAAAAACAAAACAAGGATATATAAGGAAAACAGAAACATGAATATTCTAATAATTTTATACAATTCTATTATAAAAACAGGAACATTTCAACAGCACTTTAAATAAACAGATATTTGGTTATTTTCCTTCTGAAAATATTTTAAAAACGATGTGAGTTCTTGTAAAGGGAATAAAACGAAGTATTATTTATTAAAAAATACATAATTTCTCACCATAAGAGAACAGTCAACATTTTTAAAAATTTATGCTTTTTTACTCAACTATTCAACTCAATCACTGCAGATTCATTAAACTGATAATAATAGTGAGTATTTCTGTTCAAAACGAGGTAACCGTAGTAGCGCAAACGCAGTAGTAACAAGAGTTGTGCTGAATGAAACTGAAAAAAGCAGTTGTTCATCTAAGTGGCTCTGTACAAGAACATCGGTCTTCGTTCATAGTAATTTGCGAAACTTCTGCAAGATAGAAAAGGTAAAGAAATCCATAACAAGATGGAATATAAAATGAAGAAAACAATGACTCACAAAAGACAACCACGATGATAAATCTAAATGAGGAAATGTAAAAGAGATAGTGAGGCATAGATTAATTATAAAAAATGCCTAAAGCGATTTCAAGGTATTCGATAGAAAATAATTATTGCATTGCTTTGAATACCTTTTACCGGAATTATGATGGGAAAATCAAGTAGCTCATTTTCCCTAACTATCTTCGGGAAGAAAAATTTAAAAGTTACGAGAACTTCAACTGCTTTTATTTTCATCGTCGTCATCATCCTCTTCATCATTTTCCTCAGTGATATCCTTTTTTTTGGTACTGTCACCATCCTGCTTTACATTTCCGTCACCACCATTATTGTTGTTATTATTGCTTTCAGCTTCCAGTCGCGCTTCTTCTTCTGCTTCGAATTTTTCCAAAGCAGCTCGCTCTTCTTCATCCAGAAACTTTGGTTCGATGATATGAGGAGCGAGATCCTTCATTAAGCCAAAAGCAAGAAAACGCCTCTTGAAAATCTTCATGAGAGGCTCATCGGGCAACACATAACGTTTATCCTTTAAAAAAGAACGACTAGTCGTTTATTATTATTTCGGAAAGGAAGTGAAAGAACTGCGTTATTTGACAGGAAATCGGGAATAACATACCTTTGGATCAAGTAAATTATTGCTCCGAAAATATGCCCACATTGCTTTGATCACATCACACCGTCGCATATACCGTTTACCACAGACTGCAGCAAGATCTTCTGTCAGTGCGCAGTAAACATTATATGGACCCTGAGAATAGTGTATTGGACTCGAAAAGAAATCTTAGAATGAAAAATTAAAATATATTTTAAAAAATCTTATGAAAAAAAGACGAATGGAAAGTAAAGACAACATGGCAAAAATGAAAATAAAATTTGTAAAAATAATGATATATAAACAACAGTGAAAATCGAAACCATTAACTTTATAATGTCAGCAGTTAAACCATTGGCCTGATTTGGCTCTAGCCTAAATCGCTTCCTTGTGTAAGAATATTTCCTGCTATACATTGAACCGTATGGAGATAATCTGACCGCATTATGCAAAGGATTCCATGATCATAAATAATACAATAGGTAAACTTCATACCTTTCTTTTGCGAGGCTTTGATCCACTTTCAATACTTCCCTTGTTCCTTTTCTTGGTAGTTTGTCTTGTTGTTATTGCTGCTCGTCTCCTTTTTTGTCCAACTTCTAACAACTCTGCATCTGATTCTGAGGATTTTCGTTTCCTCGTTTCCTAAGAATTTCCATTTAAGAAGAATAAATTTATGCTTTAAATTAGTACACTAATATATCTTGATTATGTGGTACATGTTATGAAACTAACAATTTATAAAATTTTAAGGAGTGTGTTGAAACATAACCACAAGATGCAAATTCTTTCATTCAGAAACTACCAACAATTAAAAAAATTGTGAAACTGCAAAGTGAAAACAGATCAACAAACCTTAACTTTTTTTCTCGGTGCGCGATCTGTAAAAACGACTCCATCATCTGATTCCGAATCCGATTTATTACTTATCTCTGATTTCGTCTTCTCGGTAGTATTTGTTTCAATTATCTTCAACAACTATCAGTGAAACAAAAACAATTGCTACAAATATAAATTGAGATATAATGTTTACTGATATAACTTCACTGTGACAACACTGCAAAACTATACATCCATAGTAATTTTATCGATGGCTGCTTTATGGTCTGTAAAGTCGACATCGAAGGTTTCCTTCAATTTTTCCCGAATTATTCGGCTTGTCAATTTATCCATTCCTGCGAAAATCAAAGAATACATTTGAATGTTAAAAACAAATTATTCCATTACGTTTTAAAAAAAAATAGAAATCATTTGACGTATCCGAGATTTTAAATAATCCTTTCCAACTTAAAAATCTAAAATTATGTCTGCAAATAGAAAATAGCGTACCGAACTGTTGTATTTGCCTTGCAACTGCATCCCGTATGCGTCCTTCTTCTACCGGTAATCCGGCAATACCTTTGACATCTACCATCCTTGCAAATGCCGGCAAATGGATTTCCAAATGTATTTTCCTGGAAAGCAAAACACAAAATAAGTTTCTATAATCAATTTTTTTGAGCAAACATATTTCAAGTTATAAAATCTTTCCAGAGACAAGCAGTTAAGATAAACGATATGATCAAAAAAAGACAAAAAAGCATTTAACAGTTTATGAAGTTACAAAAGACCATATCATCATTTTAACGCTAGCTACAGCAATATTAAGCTTACACAATTCGTCAAGACTTATGTGAAAGAAAATTTCTGATGAGAGTATTATTTTAATGCCATTTTAATTCTTGTGTATTAATAATAATTAAAGCAACCATTCAAGTTATTAAAATAGATATAGGTACAACATGAACTTTCATAATAAACATTACTTTCCTACTGCTATATATGCCTTTCACAGGAAATCATTAATATATTTTTAAAATTTCAGAAAATTTTTTTCATCTTGCAATTTTCGCGCATAGTTTTGTACAATTTAAAACCTCGATTTTGAATAATTATTCAAATCAGCGTAAACCTGGTTAAAGTTCATGCAGAAGACCCTAAATACATTCTGATCTCGCTATAGAGATGAGAATGTATTTTTGGGGTCTTCTGCATGAACTTTCAAAACAAATGACCTCGAGACAATACACACATAATCAATAGAAGACTTATATGATACAAATGATAGAGATATAACCTAAAGATGACGCAAACATGACCTTTAGCTAACAGAAAACTTACAGAGATGCAAACATGAATTGTTAATTACAGAGACATATATACTGATACAGACATGACCTATAGATAATACATATGACATACAAACGATAGAAACACGATATACAGAAGAGAGAGAGGTATGATCTAAGCTGAGAGACATATCATTCTTACTAAAATTTACATAAACTAAAGCAATCTCTCATATCTCTTCTCCCATGTAAAATTGATTAAGCAATGAGCACACGTCACGTGAAGTGAATCAGATACTCTTCTACGTGCCCATGGAACTCCCAGCAGAAGACACGAAGCATTCATTCATCCGTCACAAATAACCGGAAAGGCCACACCCACAACCGGTAACTCTTTTGGAAGTGTATTCGACTTTAGTAGCTTAATATGACCGAAATGTTAAATGACCGTTGGGTATTTGATGGATGGCTTGTCTGCTGTGAAATTGTTGGTTGGAGGAAAGATGGGTTGGCGTAGTTCCTTGACTTGGGGGGAACTTCCGGCCGGTCAATAACCTCCATATTTCTGCTACTTTCATATGCAAATTAGATGCTAAATAGGGTGTCTGTGATAAATATGTTTAGCAATATATTAGCTGCAGATAGACCGCGAAATTTGAATATCTTATTATTCTTTTAAAAAACTTTTATAGCTTACAGAGTAAGGAATAATGGAGCTGGACATCGCCAAGCATTTTCAGCAGTTATTAGACGGCAAGGATAATTTAAAATCGACAGGTCAAGCAGCTATTGAAACATTGATGCGATGCATCGAGATCTCCAAAGGTTTTTCTTTTTTCACTCATCTTGTTTTAATTTTTGTTGATTTTCTCTTCTTTTTTCCATATATGTACATATAATGTGTGATTATGTTAGAACTTTTAATAAGCAGTTCACTTTGAATAATAGAAATATAATTTGCAGCAAAAACAGTAAACGAACTGACGGATGAATTGAGGAATGCAGTGGTTGCTATGTCATCAACTGACCATAGTGTACCATCTATTCGAAGTGCCAGCGAATTATTTTTAAGGTTTGATTTAATAAATTATCTCGTAATCAACCTTATAAAGTGTTTTCATTGAAGATTTCCCTTAGTATGATTAACGATGAATGCGGGATGAGTGCAATATGCAACGCGAAATAAGGAATAGGAGAAAATTTGTGATTTAAGTGGATTTAAATGGATAAAAAAATTCATTATTATTAGGTAATTGTAATATTTATAGGTTTATATCACTTGCTACGCCGGAAGAGAATATACAGGAATTTAGTATCTTAATGCATAAATACAAGGAACGTGGAAATATTTTTCTTGAGCGAGTGGAATTGAGCAAAACGCTGATAGCATATTTTGCAAGGCCTTTTATTCGAAACAATATGGTGACTCTCATGTCAAATTATTTATCTTTTTATCTTGCATTTATTTCCTAAACATATATTCCGATTCGGTTTAGTGTTAGTAAGATAAGTCTTTTGAACAATTCATCAATCAGGTTTAATGGGAGATAAAGTTTGAAATTGCTCCTTGAAGTCTAAACAATCGAATGAAGATTCAGAAATTGCTAAGATAATTTATTTATCCAGTCTTCTTGAGTCAGAAATAATTCAAGTTAGCATTAGGTGTTTTCATTGTTGTATTTCATACTTTATAAAGAAAATAATTGAAAATTTGAAATTTTTAGCGTATTCTTACTCACTCATACAGTAAAATTGTATTGGAAGTGTTGTTATATGCCGGGAGAGACGGCGTTAATGCACATGTATTCGTTACGGAATCCCGTCCTGATAAGTCAGGTAGTTTTGTTTTCTGATCTGTGTACTCTTAATTTTTTTCAGGGTTTACAATCTCTATTTGGCAGGCATTATGTTAGATCACTCTTTACGCTTTATGATTCTTAAATTGTGAGATGTAAGATTCTATTTAACTAACTCTCAAATAATCTTCAGGCGATATCATGATCAAAGCATTAAAAGATGCTGGAATTCAGTGTACATTAATATTGGACGCCGGAGTTGGGTAAATTTTAATTCATGATATGTCAGGTTATATATAGTGAACGAAAATACATATTTATTATTTTTCATGAGGCAGTTATATGTCATTATCTTGAAAATAATCTCTATGAATCTCCAACTTTAAAGTTTGCGATAAAGTAGTTTCGCTAGTATATATATATATAATGGAGTGATGCTGATATTAAAATATTTTTCACTGTAATTATGACTGAAAATAACATCTTCAAAAAGGCTCATTGATAAATGTCCATTTGGTAATTTGTTAGCCATGCTATACATTAAATTAGGGTCATATTACTTCAATATTTTACTCCGATTGCAGCGCACCTTGCTTGGTCCTCAGGTAATTGGAATAAATTTAATTCATAAAAACAAAAAAACAAGGCTTAGAAACTATGTTTTCTCAAAATTAATATTTTTTATTTCAGTTGCAGTTGTAGAGTATTATAGGTATTTAATGGAAACGATTGATTTGGTAATGGTTGGTGCAGAAGGTGTTATGGAAACTGGTGGTATAATAAATAAAATTGGTACACA
Organism: Acanthocheilonema viteae; assembly: GCA_900537255.1. Lineage (NCBI taxonomy): Eukaryota > Metazoa > Nematoda > Chromadorea > Rhabditida > Onchocercidae > Acanthocheilonema > Acanthocheilonema viteae. The sequence continues at coordinate 4,459 of UPTC01000295.1, read as the reverse complement.
TCCGTTGGCCGTATGTGCGAAAGCGATGCATAAACCATTTTTTGTTATGGCTGAAAGTATCAAATTTGTTAAGGAATATCCTTTAAGCCAAAATGATATACCGATTGAATTTAAGGTTTGATTTATTTCTCTTTTTGCTACTTTCTTCAATGATTATGTTATAACAGATTTTTAGTAAAACAGCATATATCTTCTTCTGTAGAGGAAGGCTTTCAGTTGTTAAATATTTATTTTGATTTTTGTAATTTTTCGTCTTATTCCGGCGGAAAATCGGAATAACGATATCAGATCTTCATTATTTTTGCTAAATTTTGTGTAAATATAATCTTCAGTATACGGCATCAACTCTGAAAAAGCATAAGCTTGACAGCGATTTTTCAAATGAGCATCCTCTTGTCGATTATACTCCACCACAGTATATTAATCTGCTTTTTACCAATCTTGGTATTTTGACACCTGCGGCTGTTGGTGATGAACTTATAAAATTGTATGTATAATGTTTTGTTACACGAAACCTGCCTCTTATACTTCCATTTTTGTTGTTATTGTTATTGTCAAGTTGGCACATTTGTTTTCTTTAATGCTATGAGAACATCTCTTAAGCCAAGTTACTAGTAGTTTTTGTAAACAGGGAGCACTTTTTTCTGTTATTGATGCATTTCACTTTTCTGATTCATTTCATTTTTCGTGTATTTTATGCTGATGGGAAGGAATTTTGAAATAATCAGTAATGGTTCACAGTATAATAACTTCGAGACTATAACTGGCTTCTTGAAATAAAGTATATAAGCTAATGAGTTGCAGATGCAGGTAGGGGATTTTAACAAGATATTATTCTCAATAAAGTAGATTTGTATTTCTAATGGGAAACAAATATGTCTAATTTTATCTTTTATTTGATGCAAGTAGGGCTAATATAATCTTCCACTATACTAAAATTTTGCTCAAATATGTTAGAGTTGACATTTTTAATTTTCGTAAACAGATTTAATCAGTCTGATTCGTTCCTAGCAAGAGCTAAATGTATGCTATGTTTTTTAAGGAAAAAGATTTACATAGTTGACAAAAAAATCACTGCCTGAAATGTCTGTAATTAATGAATAGCAATATTATCCAAACAGTTGTTCTTCATTCGTAAAATTTCTATATGTAATGTTTACGCTTCGTACGCATATATTTTGTACAGATCTCACATTGTTTTTTATTTATGGGACCTGCATTGTTGCTTGGTAAGTGCTGTGCATACACATTAATGCAAATAAAAGGATTTGGGAGATATGGAATGCATTAACACAACGTAGTTATTAGAAATGTTTGTTATAAATAGATAGTATTGTTTATGCCGCTGAATTTCTCATAGCATGAAGAACAATAAATTCAAGGGAAGATCTGCAACAAGTGAATTAAGCAGCAAATTGCAGGTGGTCATCATTCTTCATACTCTCGGAACAGTCATTATTCTGCAGGCTCATTTATAACGGAAGTAATTACTGTTGCAACTACCTTATTTTGTTCAATCTGACAGTAAAGTTACATATATGGTCATTACCGGAACATTTACAATCACTACGTGAATGGAATGATTATCCGTATGTAATAAGACACAACGAGTATTTTAAACACGGAAGTATCGCGATCCTTCATAATGCATCAACCATTTCGATATATTTCATATGACATCAGTCATTTGTCATTGATGATCGAATGACGGTGTTGGATTCGTTCGGTTCACATTAAAATACTGCACTTCCAATGAAGATGAAATTAGATTTTTTTTAACGATCTTTATAGGTCAGTCTCATTGTTTCACTTTGTAAATATTGCAAATAACGAGCAATACTTCATCATTAGAACCATAATTTGTCAATGTCACAGAATGACATCGAAGATATTAAACAGAAAGCATTGTGATACGGATAACGTGACCTCTCAAATACTATCGACAAGTTCCGTTTCCGCAATACCTGGAAAAAAGCTCTCAGTGCTTTTACAGAATTAACTGAGAATGAAGAACTCATAAAAATTAAATTTTTGTGAAATTTAATTTTTGACTTTTTGATAAAAAAATTAGTTATATCTACATATATCCAATAAAAATGAAAGTTATCTATGTGTGATTCGTAATAAGTCATGCTAATGATATATGATTCATAAGTAATAATATGTGATAATGAATAAAGTCATCATTCCCCAGAGAATTGTCTGTTCCAATTTAATAAACATTGGTCATCACCTTTATCATCATCGTTTACAAAGAAATTGCTTTCATTCTATAGATTATTAAAGATAAAAAATTAATTGCATTGACTATGTACAGGTAAAAAGTAAATAGGAAGAAATTTATCGTTGCAATCATTTTTGAAGTCATTATTTCTTTTTTCATGCTAAAATTCCGTGTTGAGCCAAGTGTAAATCATGAAATTTGTTCATTCAATTAATATTCCATTTCTCTGTAAAACAGTAAGAAAAAAATTAATTTTTAAATATAAAATTCAACAATTTTTAGAGATTTAAATATGGTCAAATGATTGAGATTCATACGACTATCTTTAAACTTGTAGAAATTGTTGAATGAAATGAGGTGAATAGTTTGTAGAGGTTCTTTTTGAAATTACTTGTTATATATGTCTCTGTCAGAATTTGAATTTATAAATGATAACAAAACGAACATATCCATCTTTTGCAGACTTTCTTCCGGTTGATCGACGTCTTTAGTATAACCCATATATAAATCGTAAAGAATATTTAACTGGCTTATAATTTTATATTTTTTCTATGATGAAGAATTACTAAGAATTTAAGTGATAAGAGAATCAAATGCATCAATTTGATTGTTGCCATTTTCATTAAAAAGTTTCCAATTTAAATTGTTAACATTTGGGATCGATAGATAGGAAACATTTCGGAATGATCGAATTGATGGTATTCGAAAGAAATTATGGGAATTATCATTGAGCGTAAAGAGATCTTGCCAAAACACTGTATGGAAATTTCCAAAAATTTTTGTAGGAGTTACTTAAAATGGCAATTGCTTGGAACAGTTGAATTTAACAGACGATAGCATTCCTTGGCTTAACTTACTCGAAACTTCTTGGTCATGCCTATCAGTACTTCTCTTTTCTAGCGATTCATATTTACACAAAGCTGTCTGGTATTTTCAGAAGATTCAAATATCAGTCTCAATTGTAAAATAATTTTTTATTACCAAAGAAGTTCTACATATCAATTCAAAAGATTTGCATTTTGAAAAAAAATAAAGTAATGTAAGGACAATTTTAAAATTGTAAAATTTTTGTATTTTTGATATATTTTGACGTTGTACGTCAAATTTATTTGTATCATATGTCAGACATTTTTGCGTCTGAATTCTAAAAAATAACAAAATTTCTCGTCCTCAAAATACCCCATCTCGACATGTATGATCCGAGATTTTCTGGAGATATAGCTGAATGTTAGATTTTTTGTTAAAATTTTAAACTTTCTATATGATAATTTAAAAAATTTTCTCATTCTCAGATATTATTTTTAAGAATTGAAAGTTAGTAATGTGAGCAGAAAAATGCAACACAAATAATTCTAAACAAAAAAATTTATTATTTTCAAGCTATATGCCATTTTGCAGAAACTTTTCTAGTCAATGACATCAAATAAATGCCGCATTGTCAACTTCCTGTAATTTGACAACTCCATCAGTCAATTTCATTACCCCATTACTGACATACCAACCATCAATTTCGTTTTATTACAATATTATCATCAGTGGGATGCGTGTAAATCGTTTCCAATATTCTTTCAAGTTCAGTGATAAAACTTTTAAATATCGAAATATCGAAATGAATAGAAAACAACCGAATACATCAAATTTTTTAAGTTTCAACAAAATTTTTACCACTTAATTTAACAAATTGTTCAAGTTTAAATAAAGTAAGTTGATAAAATTAATCACATTATCACTTGTTTGATAGTGGATTAAATTGTAAAATGATGTTACTATTATTATGAAATATGACTGCAAAATTGAATTTTTTTTAATGACACTTTTTTAAGTGCTTTTTAAACGACAATTGATTCATTTGTATAAAACAAATCTTTTTTACCGCTTTTAGTTTCCTACCGACAGTGGCATTCATAATTTTACGCAACATTTGTCCGAGTTGTTCTTAATGAATACAAAAAATGAAAATTTCGTATTCTTGGAATATGATTGATACTTTCGGAATGTCATTTTATTATATTCTTATTGTTATTGTTAGCGTTAAGCATAATCGAAAAATGATGCTTAATGTAATTGGAAGATGAGAAGTTAGCATTTTAAAAATTTTATGTCAGAAAAAATCAGCACTTTAAAATTATATTCATTTCATTTCCTAACAAAATCTTGCTGTTGAAGGAGCATTACAGAGTGTAAATGAACAAAAATCAAAATGACATTGAAATTTTTTGTTGAGCCAACCGAAAT
>UPTC01000294.1:17629-46615 GCA_900537255.1 Acanthocheilonema viteae | reverse complement strand
TTACTGTAGAAAAAAAATGAGAATAAGCACAAAAGCTATTTTATTTGGAACAAAAACAAGGAAACTATTATTGTTATTTGTTTCCGACTATTTCTAAGATTTGAATGGAGCGAATAATTAATAATAAATCAAATTTTATGCACCATATGTAAATAAACCGAATTCAATTAAACATAAACGAATATAGTTTAAATTTTTTGGGATTAACTGGAACTTGTATAACTGCCTGGACAAATATTAAGATATATAGACAGGTAACCATCCGAAACGATGATGATTAGATTTCGGAAAGATAACATTGATGGTGAATACTCACTTTTAAGTTTATTTTATGAAGGAATTAAAATTAAAATTTTTGCACAGTAAATAAATACAACAGTTTGTACAAAGAATTTTCCACTGAAACAGTTTTTCATGAAAGCATAATTTTTAATGGGGAAAATTTTTGAAACAAAAAACTTTTAAGGTTTATTTCAGATGTTCGAAATTTTTACACGCATAATTTTAATTAAATTTCTAGAATTTTATCAATTGTCAAACTACTCCATTAATTAATTAGGTTATTAGCTACCTTTGTATTTATCCGTCTTCATCTCTCATCAGTCGTATTTCTTCAACTGGCTTGAAGTCTCAAGCAGATACTTACCTTACCTAATTTCGAAATCTTCCAACATTTGTAATTTTTGAATGGAGGTAATATATCAATGAATTATGTGTAAGATCATCTAATTTTTATTCTAAATCAAATGCTTTCAATGTTGTTTGTTCTTTAACAAATAGTAAAAATAGTATTAAGTAATAAAAAATATATTCAATCAACTTTTACAGAGAACAAAAATTTGAATTAATGGTATTAATTTTTTAACAAACCGAAATTTTACTTTCAATTGGCATCCATCGGTGGATTTGGTTTCAGAAGGTTAATTACAAACCTCTTAAGAATCAAAGTAATATTTATGGATGGACTATCAAAGTGATAACGATGCAGTAGCACCATCAGCCCCAAATATATTATCATCATGAATATGCATTAACACTCAGTTGAAACATTTGTGCATACATGGAAAAGCAATGCATGCTGTCAGGAATTCCGTTATCTAATTCAAAATCGAAAGAAAAAAAAGGCAAACAATAATAGCACTTTTTTCCAGAATTCTAGAATAATGATGGATGTTCCGAGGTACTGGTAGTCTCATAATTTGAAAGTCTATCGATTTAATATCTATCTCGAATTCCTGAAACTAATGGCATTTCCATTTTTTTTCGAATAATTTTACAAATTCATTCCTATTCTGTTTTGTCAGGTATTTGCAAGATTAACTGTATTAGGAAATTTCGGTTGTCTACTTTTCGAATAATTTCATCAACTTTCTTTACATTTTATCTATAAAACTGAATAAAAGTGAACTTTTCAAGACAGCTAAAACTAATAGGAAACATTTGGTAAAAAAAGTGGGAAAAATCATGAGTTAAAACATTTGCATCAATTATATAATTTATTTGGACAAATTGAATTGAGCGGTTTATTTATTTATTTTTTGCTTATTCTGTAAATCGATTATTACTATACCCAATTCATCGTCTTGCATTCTTCTCATAAATTAGCAACAAATAATTACTGTCGATCAGTATTAACAAATAATCGCTTCTGCACTTCTTTTTTTTTTAAATGAAAGAAAGCGACAAGCTAATGTAATCAAAGAGTTTCAAATTGAAATTCAAAAGCACAAAAATTATATCACAGTTTTCAAGAAGTGAAATAAGATGAAATATTCTTGGTAAGGGATTAATTGTGTTCCCTTCAGCGTTCCATTGTAAAATGTTACCTCAATTATATTGCAAAAAGAAAGCTGTCTGCTTCATGCAAGATGGATTTCCCTTAAAAGTTGTATTGTTTCTTACTGATAACGATGCTTCTCGAAGATATTTTTTAAAAAATTAAGAAATTATTTATCTTTAAAATGATAGCAATGGGAAAAGTGTTTGATGTGGTAAATATAATTATGAAAATAAAACAAGAAATTTGGAAAAAAAAGGACATTGTTGAGGGATAAGTGCAGCCTTTTTCAAAAATCGTTTGGCATAATAGTGAGACTACAAAAGTTGCACCTAAATTTAGCAAACAACAAATGATATCATTGGGACTGACAAATTGAGATCTTTTAATTAATGAAATAGCAAGCATCAGTTAATTAAAACTAAAGAAACTCGAATAGTCGGTCAATAATGGTACCAAAAAAGAACCTATTTTATAAGTTATAAGTTGTACATATTTTCTCACTTATATACATATTTTCTCACTTATACAGTTTCTAACTTAAAAAATTCATTGAATTCATTGAATCATAGAAAATAATAGGAAGATAAAAAGATAAGTTGTTATCCATATATCAGTTGGCTAACAAAATCTGCATTCGCTTCTATCACGCGGATCATGTCGTAGACTACAATATCAATTTTTTGCATACATGTTCCTATCATCAATATTAACTATTTCTGTTATATTCATATTTAGAAATGGAGGATAAACTTTAGACAGAAAAATAGCTGGCTTAATCGAATGACTATTGCTAAGTAAACATGGCAAATAGAATCATTAAATATTTATTTTAAGAATTAGCTATACAGAAAAATTGGATTATTCTTAATGTTGATAAAAAATGGATTTCGTAAATTCGAGAGGCTAAAATATGCGTTGAATTTAGAAAACTGATTGAATCAATGATTAATAAATCAAACTGATGGCACAGGAAGATTTGAATGGAAAAGTGAAAAAATATGGACAGACAAATAGATTTATGATGAATGGAAATTATTGAAAATAACTTGAAGAATGTCCAATTATCTAATATAATATATTCTCTTATTTACTTGCTATATACTGGTAAAAAAGATTAAACATGCAAATATATCAGTCTTAAATTATTTCATTTAATTAAAATATTTATGACTAATTTTGGTTCGTTCATTGCAACAGGTCAGTTTTTGTTTCTTCAACAATTAATGGATTTAAAATTTTGATCTAAAAAAGATGTGAAAAAAAGAAAATGCTTATCAAAAATTATGATGTAAATAAGAGTGAAAGAAATTTAGTGCCTTTAGTAAGAAATACTAAATTTCGAAAGCAAATATGCATTTAGAAATATAAAAATTGGTTTCCAACACAAAAAAGAAAACTTATATTGAGTCTGTTGGAAAATGTCACTCTTTTAAATCTTTTTACTATGGATGGTAAAAAGAAAGATATAAGAATCTAAAGCCTAAAGCCTACTCTTCTTATCAGATAGCATGATTTAGTCTTTTTTTTCTGCACGATTAAACAAGTCTTTTAAGTAATTTTAAACTGATTTTTCTCTCTCATATACATACACACAATATTGTTTTTATTGGCATGGAAGAATAATTACATAATTGATAGGTTAATTTTTTTACCGTTCATTAATTATTGTCTTCAATCTGATCACAGAATTTAGATGAAGCTAATATCTAATATCAAAATATCATCCGAATAAAAATTGAAAATGGATACATTATTAAACGATATTATCGATTTATCAGATTACACCGCTGAACTAGTAAAACATTTAAAAATATTAAATTTTCTGAACGATTAATCTCTATAACTAATTTAATCTTAACAAATATTATGTTTGGCAAGATCTCTTAACTGACAAGGTCTTCAAAATATTAGAATTGCTATCATTGAAAAATCATTCCTTTATTCAGTATCTAAAATTGAAAACTTTACTTGAGTTTCCCTTAAAAATTTCTTCAACAACAAAAAAAAGTTATTGTGAAACATTTTCATATGATCTATCGTGAGCATATTATCGAAGATGTAAGAATAGGTAAAGTAGTGTCGGAGCAGTAAGGTACATTCCCGAAGAAAAATTCGAAGGAAATTTGTTTAATTTAGCTATCAGAAAGGGAAATCATTTAGGATAAGAAACAGTCATCATATCGGAGAGTTGTTGGAAAATTGCCTTAAAAAAATATTGATATTTGCGAAAATGAATAACAGATGGAAAGGGATCTAAGGAAGGTTGAAAGAACAAGTAATAAGTGGGAAGTTTATCCATGTAAAGAATTTATGCAAACGTAGCTTACAAGTCGTTGCTATACCTGCTAAGTACAACTATTGTCCAGTTCTGCCTTTCATTCAACGATCAAAGATCAATAGAAGTTCCAAATGAAGTAGTTGTTGATTTATACGAGTAGTGTCACTTTCTACAGTTAGGCATGAGAAGTTCACAATTCATTGGCTTAACTTAGAATTAAAGAGTTACAAAAGTAATAGTAGATCGTTGAAACAAATGAATAAAATATCGGAAAGTACTGGAAGTGATGGCTTTCTAAAAGTGAGTTTAACGTATTCAGATGCAGGAAAGAATAAGAGAAAACCTGCTAAGAGAAGAAAAATCCTCAAATTTTCTCTCTGTAACTTATAAATTATGATATAAGAGTGGAAATCTGGAAGTGATGATCTGATAAAAGTACATAGATTTCAAGGAATCTTCTTTAATTTTTATTCTTAATCATCGCGATGAACTGGAATTTATCGTATGACTTTCATCAAGAATGATAATTTTGTTTAACATTTCAGCAAACTATAATGTCATAATTGTGATAAAGCTCTTTTCTGATAACACAATCAACAAAGAGGCGATCATCGAAAAAAGGTTATACTTTCACGAAGATCAACGAAGTGTTACTGATGTTGTAGAAGGGCGATTACCAAGTTTATAGCTCTTTTTCGTTTATTCATACCAGCTAATGGTACAGTAAAAACAATGTACCATTAAACAAGCTATCTACATCTTTCCAATACTGATAGTGAATTCGTTCCAGTCATGAACGCGAATGATATGATATAACATGATAAACTTAATTCCATGAGATAGTATGATGTGACATATTATATGTGTATTTCAAGGTTGATAACAAAACCATTTTCCTTTGGGTAGACAAAGAAACCTCTCGGAATGCTTCAGAATCATTCATCATTAAGTTCATTTAATATATCCTTTTAAATCAGAAATAATTCGTTCCAATTTCATTTCATTTTATTTATGGTTCCGCTTTTTTTAAGAGTGGTGGATTTGCGATGAAGGTAACTTAAACTGTTGAATTGGAAATGGTGTTGAAAGCAGTGAGCAAAGATACCATCCGGTTGCTCTTATTGATAAGCTCACGAAATTCCATTGTAGCACTGAATGGATAATTAAATCTTGCATAGGTGATGCACTGTAACTGGAATGGAACTTACTTTCTCTAAAGTAACCCATGTCCACAAACTTTTCCAGTCCTTTATTATCTCGATGAGGTTACTGCAAACGAATGAACTTCGAGAAAAGTCTTGACGACAATTAAGCTGTTCTGGTTCTCAAAGATTCTTAAAATTACTGGCTGCTACCCAACTATTTTGGCTTTTTTCCATCTCTGACACACACTCACACATGTGTATAGCAACGGGTGTATGGCTTCCCTGCTGCTCTCTTCCTCATGCACTAGCTCAACTCTGCCCCTTTTTTTTGCAAGCATGAAGCTGCATGGTGTCCATTCTTTTCATTTTCTTTCCTCTCTTCGGTCATTTTAACGCTATTGCTTACCCTTAGGTTACGTAGTTATTAATTCATGTCTACGTCTACGTCATGTCTCCGTAATTACTATCATGGGAAACATTTGTGGTAGTTAGATAAGCTTAAGCGTCGTAATGGTTATCAAATGTGAACTTTGGCTGTTCTTTCTTGTTCTCTTATATTAATTGATTACGTTCGTGGTTTCTCGACGTTTTGTGTATGCGTTAGTTGCATAGACGAATGTGCTCAAAGAGTTATTTACATGCATCATACACGTTCACATGTGTTTTGTACCTTAGCTTTTTTAATCGATAACTTTTTTAATCGATAAAAAACGATGATGTATATACGTACAATTAGTTACAGGTTCCCCTTCATGACTTCAATATTTTATCAACATATCATCGATAAGAAGCGTATAATAAGGAGGAATGGAGAGAACTGTGGGTATAGTAAATTGTCACCGTGTGCTTTAGCAATGCAATTCGTAGAGCAATTAACAGTGTGCAGAGATATTTTCATTAAGCTCGATCTGAAGAAAAATCGAAGTTAGCTTGTTAGTCATTTGAGTTAGATTGAAAGACAATAACGCCCAATGAACCAAGAGTACAGAGAATGTAACTACAGCAAACGTGGATGAGGACAAACAGATAATTTCAAATTCATCAAATAACTTTTCTCTTTTTTTATGCATTGCAGGTGTGAGCTAAACATGACGCTAACACCTTGTAGCTCATATGTTTTTATATGAAAGATCGAATTGCAACGTCAAGTTCTTTCCATCCTGATGGTAAGTTGAAGTTTCCTTGTGTTATCACCTGTAGTCGTACAACGATTATCATGCCGTAGATGTCTCAACTCAAGCAGTCAAATTCGAGATTTCAATTAATTAGATAATCCTCTTTCTATTCCATTTGTTCCAACACTTCTTTTTTTCACAGTTAAACATTTATGGTTACCCATTCGTAATTTTCCCAATCCCAATTAGTTAATTCTAGGCAGTTTGATGATTTGACCAATTCAATGACCTTCACAATAATGGATGTCTTTGACATAATATTGATATAGGCAGAATTTACTGCCAGAATCGATCGTTATGTTGCTAATATGTCGATCGTTATACTGTTAATATTTTGTACTGCTTTAGTACATGAGTTTGTAATACTACCTTTTCCCCTTATGACATACGGAAAGTGACCATCTTTCTTATTCTGTCCAATTTTTACAATACATTCAGTATCGGTAGATTGTAATTCGTAGCGACTGATTTCCAAGCGTATTTTAATTCAACTCTTCTCGTTGCAGTTATTTTGTAATACTCACTGTATTAGCTTTTTTGGTTGTTTCTATATTATATTAAAGTAAAATTTTCTTGGATCTGTAATCACTGATACTTGTGTTGTGTAACCTTTTGTTTTTTATATTTCCTGCTTTATTTCCAGGATTTTCTGTAATCAAGAGGTTGTGGTTTTACAATCGGTACTCTACGTCGTACATTTAAAGGTATGTTCTATCGTTATGCTTTTGTTGGGATTATTTAATGTGTTGGTTAATGATTTTTTGTGGAGTTAAGGGGATTGCTCTTGCTATAGTGCTCGACATTTTTTACTTCTTTTACGTGATGTTGTAATTTGTGAACAAAATTTCGATATCTGCTTATATAAAATTTACTGAAAGCTTCTTGAGCGCTTGTTAAGGTATTTTATGAAAAGAATTAATATATTTTGACGTGATCCTAGAAATTGTTTGCATAGTATCGTACTGGTGGCCAACTTGTCTATCATTTTACTTCTTTAAATAGTGTTATTTTTGCATAATCTACCAATTTGAAATAAGGGAATCGACATTTTTCAGTAAGATTGCAAGGTGCTTGATGTTGTTTGATCAGATTCTTCTAGATATTCCATCTTTGTTTATTCAAATTTAGAAAACATTGGAAAATTGTTTGCCTACCCATTTAATGAGTTGACCCAACTGTGCTTAGCTCAGCAATTCTTTGTCATTACTAAGATTATGATTATAATAAATTTTACTAGTTTCTTTTCCTTTCACATTGTAGAGATTGTTTTACAATCGCTCACTGATAACATTTTTGTACATATCCTAAGTCTTTCCTTAATTATTTATTGTTTGCATATAAGCTGCCTGCATTGATTTCAACTTTCATTGATTTATTTCTCAACTAATTAGAATTAGCTCAATTGTTGTGACTGTTATTCCAACCATTAATTAAGTAATTAAGTAACAAAACTTTTTTGTTGTTGACACCAGATCATTGCATTGGAGTTCTTCAAAACAAACTTTATTAGATTATAGTTTCTAGTACAAACAACAATTTGCGCATAATTGCAAAAAGAAGTTTTTTTGAAATTGGAGATGAATGCTGTTTCATTAACATGTAAGGCAGATCATGCACAGTGTTGTTGTAATTCTTGGTTAAAACTTCCCATTTAATCCGCTACAAGTTTTATTGAATTAATTGAAGTAACCTTTGATTTTTTTAGGCTGATTATGCTCTATATTTATAATGGAGCAAACTGATTTAAATTCACTAAATCAAAATGAATTTCTTTATGATTAGTACAGTTAGTATAATACCGAAGGGGAATTTTATCATTGGTTATTAAGAATCTATTGTGCAGTAGCCTTCACCGTTTGAATTTAAAGGAGTTAACTGTCAAGATAAGTGCTTGAAATTGTTTTAATTTTCATAGATGAGTGGTGGTAGCAGTAATGGTGTGAATGATGCATCATCTTATGTCATTTTATAATCACTTGTGTAATGCCGCTATGCCTTTCAATTCATGCATGTTTGCATGTAGATTTTTGAGCATTCGTGCTTTTTCTATTTTGGATTACAACACCCACATAATTTACGGTAGCCTTAAAAATGACAAGTGAATCTTTCCGCTTAATCGATTGCCACAGACTCTTACTTTATCAGAAAGAATTATTATGCATGCAGTTTTATTTCTTACATATTGCATCGTTATTTTCATATTTTAGTTTGTTTATCAAAATTCATAAAATTTCTGTGGACTTGGGATGAGTATATCTCCGTAAGCGGGGTAAAGAGAAAAGGGAAAAGAATTAGCTGTGTAAGTTTGGATGCTGGATGTGTGAATATGGTTTGCGGGCATCGTCATCATTTCCTTGTGCACACAACTTTCTCCTCACAACCATATAGACTCATATAACAGTAGTTGGTGGCTTTTCGCTCATCTCATTTACATTGTTCCCCGCAAATGTATGATTGCTCTCACGCCTCCAAAACCCTTTTTCGTCCTTAAAAAAACAGTCTTTTGAAACTCGTCGAACATATTTTGTATCTATGTGTTCCTCTATTGTGCGAACGTGACTTCTTCATTGTCGTCATGTCCACTCGGAATTTCTTGGATTTTCTTCTGATTTACAAGGATTTCAAAGTTGGAATAGGGAAAGAAGAAAGATTTAGGCAGGTATTTTTCTGAAGGGAACACAAATCTCTGCTTTCAAAGTTTCCAACTCATAATTCAAAGGCATATTGAAATGAAAAACATCCTTGATTTTTCATGACAGAATTAGAAGGGATTACAGGTAGAGTCCGCTACAGCGAACTCTTACCTAAAATCAGTGACAAAATAATGGTGATTTTTCGATGCATCTTGGAGAATCGCTTATGGCTGACAACGATTTTGATGATGGATCGCAATTATTGAGTCACACACTTCCTTTTTCAATTAATGAATCACGCTTCCTTTTTCGATCAAATTTCTGCTTTAAAAAAGGGCTTATCTTTCTCTTATTATGTTGAGAAAAGAATAAACAGGCAATTATTTAAGAACTTGGAATTCGAATGGATTTGCTGACTCGTGGTAATAGCGAGACAAAATCGTATTTGCATGAAAAGATGTGTGGCACACCATCGTCCTCATCCAACTGCTACCCGAACAAGACAATTCCAGCCCAACAGGCTTGGCATCTGCTTACTGCAGTTGAAGTAGGAGATTCGGAGCAGCAGTCATCGTCTACTCCAATGGATTATCAGGAACAAATAGGTGAACATATGCTGTTTTGTAAGTTATATTCAAAATAAGAATTCAAATTAATTTTCTCTTAGAATTTTTAACGTTAATGGAAGAGCGAGGAATTTTTTATACAGTAAAGTGTTGGAAAATAGCAGTGACACTTCCAGATGAAACAACTGCCGATATTCAGACGAAAGTTGAACCTGGAACGATGGATTCAGTTTATTATTTTGATGCCAACAACCAGCTACTGAACTGTACTGCTAATACTGCATCTGAGTGTTCTGGTCAAACACTGCAAGAATTGAGTACACTCATGCAAGATGTAAATTTTCGAAATATTTGCTGTCTGTTCAGTGAACTTTGTTACTTATAATCTTTCTTGTACTTTATCAGTTGCAGCAGCAAGAAATAGATGTTATACAAGACCGTTCAACGAGTACGTCAACGGTATCGCATTTGCCAAATGAGCAGGGAAACTGCATCTCATACGCCACACAACAAATAACACCAATAAGTGGAAGTATGGTGTATTGTTTTCAAATATTAGATTGGCATTTTACTTTTGAGCTAAAGTTACTAAAATCTTCGGTCATTCAATACTGTGCATATGTGAATAATACACTTTTGCTACTAAGACATGATGTACATGAATGACTGTACATGGGCTCACATTATGTCTCTTCAAAAAATTGAATGTTATCTACTTTTTAGTGAGGTTTCCACCATCTAAATTATCAAATACGAAGTACTTTATGGACTTTATTCGCATAAGTTTTCTGTTTAGATTCAACTTATTCAGTACAACTTCATAATGCTTCGGCATCCGGTGACAGTCAAAATTCACTTACTCAGATACTGTACATGAGAAGTCAGAGACCACGGATACAACCTCATATTCGACCCAAAGTAAAAATGAACTTTTGTTTCTATATGTTGTTTATAAGCGTTCTTTATTCATCTCCTCTAAAGAATTATTTCTATTTCTATCAATCAGAATTATTCAATTGCAGCCATCGGATGTTGCAGTGAATGTGAAAGATTATCCACCGGCGGCACCAGTACCGGAAGCATGGTGTCATGCTTATTACTATGAACTTAATCAACGAGTTCGTTTTTTGATATTGCTTTTACTCATCCTAAGCGGAAAGTTTTTCATTTAGAAATGAAACTTTGATGGTTAAGGCTATCAATTTTCGCATTCATGTAGTTTTAAGTCCTTAAAAAGCGAACATAAAAGTTGAATTTAGATCGGTGAGCCCTTCAAAGGTGGTACTTCTCATGTTATTGTTGATGGTTTTTGCGCACCATCCGAGGCAGAAAGATTCTGTTTGGGAGCTTTAGCTAACGTTAATAGAAATCCTGGAGTTGTGAATGCTAGACGTCAAATTGGTAAGCATTTTCTTTTGGTTAACTTTGATTTTTGACTTTTAAATGTAAGGAGTTAATTTTTAGTTAATTTTATATTCGAAAGCGACAGCTATCATTTGCTGTTTCAGGACGTGGTGTTAGGATTTTTCGTCAAGATGAAGACGTTTACGCAGAATGTCTGAGTGAAGCACCAGTGTTCATTCAGAGTCCCATACACGCTGTGAAATCCCATGATCATCCGGCTACCGTTTATCGACTGCCATCAGGTAAGAATCGAACTTTCATGTTATTTAATAAAAATTGATGGTTCGATTGATCGGTGATAGATGATGATACCTTTAATAACCGAATATTTCACTGGTCGTCAATTCTTCTGCAGTGCTGTCTTGCTCAAAGACACGTGATCATAATGCTCAGATACGTGATCGTAATATAATCATTTGCAGGACATATTATGCAAGTTTTTGATAACGAATCATTTGAAACTTTGTTAGCTCAGTCAACGAGCCAAGGTTTCCATGCCGTCTATTCCTTACAGGTTTGCTTCGTTTTGTAGTTAGCCGTGGGAACAAAACAGATTGCTGATGTCAAAACCATTTTGAAATAGAAGATAATATAATATGAAAAAGAAATTTGCAGTCAGTTGGTTCTTTTATCAGTGGTGGACGAGATGGTATTTGCAAAACATTACATCACACATTGTTTTTTTTTTCCTTTTTCCAGAGAATGTGCCATATGCGAATAAGTTTTGTGAAAGGATGGGGTGAGCAATATAAGCGGCAGACGATAACATCAACGCCCTGCTGGGTAGAAATTCATTTAGCCATACCTTTACAAAAGTTGGATCGCGTTCTGAGCCAGATTCCAGGCCCCAATGATCCCATTCACAGTTTTACATAAATCATTTCATTATTTCATCCATTGTCTGAAGGAATCGTTTTTATTCATTATTTGTATTATTTTGCATTCTGTAAGATTGCACCCGGTTTTTTGTAATCAAGAAATGTGTCTTGCAGTTATAATTGAACATAGTTACTGTGAATTATATCATTTACTTCGATTAATAATGCCTAGCTTCGTTCCGAGGCATTAAAAAATTCATTTTTTTTTGCATCTATAGCGACTGGCAGAGCATTCAGAAAAGAAAGCTCTATGCGGTCAGTAAAATTTTTTCATGCTATCTATTCCTTTTCTAATTTTGCTCATCATTTCTAGGCCATAAGGGTGTTCGTTATTTCTACTTCTGTTTAACGCTGACGTTATTACTAAATTAAATCAGAAATATCCTTTTTGAAGTGAAGTTTTTATGATAAAGTAGAATTGTCGCTCAAAATTTACTGCTAACGAGAGGATTCCACGCGTAAGAAGGCTTCATCGGTTTGTTCGCGTAAGAACTCTCTGTTACCGGGTTATATCCATTGAAAGGAAGTGATCACCGTTGGCTTCTAAAAAGATAATTTGCACATGTGGTTGATGGTAGTAGATTGATATCTCGTCTATCCTTGGTTAGTTGGAGTGAAGATAGATTTTTATGGCTTCGATGATGCTGTCCGCTTATTGTGTAATAATCCAGGAATTGGTTGTATATGGATTACTGTTAGCATAAAAGGAAAACTTAAATTTTCGTTTGCTTGCCCAACGTTCTTTTTAATTCATTTTCGTCTATAACTGCTCAAAAGTACTTTCTTTTCAAATGTTGTTTCTAGTGATCATCTAAATTATTGCTCTCTTTGTTTCCGTCGTGCAAGCCTTTTTTATTTTCATTTTTTATAATTTTCATTTGGGAAATTGTGATTATTTTAATTTACAAAATATTGATGGTCTATCTTTACATATCTTGTCCTTTATTCTAAAGCTATTTTCCTATATATTTCATTATTTAATCATATTTTATCATTTAATATTTTGTTTCGTGTGAGTTGCAGTGTCTGTTGGCCTGAACACACCATATTAATTATCAACGATTATGACTTTCATCCTTGAAAATCTGATCTGAAATAACGAACTGGTCGGTTTTACAAGAATTGTTTCATGATTTTGGGTGGACATATGCAATTCTCACCCCTATTATATGGTCATTTATTATGTATTGCATAATGATGTTAGCAGGATTTAATCTAATGCAAAAATGTTGTGTGCCAAGAACAGTGTTTTAGGATCATCAGAATAAGGTGGTTTCATTGCTACTATCATAATTTATGCCATGGGCTTATGAAGAGGATGGTATTCTTGTTTGATTAACATGGTGACTAAGATTTGTTTAAAATAGACATGAGGAAAAAATTTTTAACTGTGTCGTTTGGGTGTGGTTGCAATTTTTGTTTTGCGGAAGGATATGGTGTTTTCACAAGATGGTGCTTTAGTTTAACTGATAATCTCACGCAGATAAAAGAAAAAAAATTTTGTTCCCTTCGTTGATTGCGAAAACTGTGCTTCATCAATTCTTTACATTCACAGGGAATCCCAAAAATTTGTTTAGATTTGGTATGTCTCCCATATTACTTCGACGTTTCGCTTTAGCAAATTCTCATGGCAGCGTTAATTTTGTCTTAATTTGACGGCCAGGTTTGCATGAATTATATCCGCTTCCCTCATATTACAATTGTTTGCTTCTTCACCTTTACAAATAATTCCATGATTATGTCATCGAGATTATCTTGTGAGCCGTGGTTTAAAGGATTAGGTGGAAATTGTTTTTGCAATCGTACTTATTAAGATGAGGCAAGGCCAGTGCATAATTAAATTATCTGAAAAACATGAGAATAATTTTAGTTCAACCGGAAGTACATCCTTTCATTAAAAGGAATACTCGAATGAGTTTGATTGTTAGGATTATCATTATTGAATAATCAGAAATAAAAAGCACTTAGGACACAAAGCGTATGTGAAGTACTCGTCACTTTCTTTTTCCACAACTTTTATTATTGCATTAATTTTGTTGCAAAATTTATTGATGAATCGACATTATAACATGCACTCGAGTAGAGTTTTGCATGTTGATATTTTCAGTGATTTTTATGGTTTCAAATTCACACTGATTTATAGTTATCACAAAAAATTGTCAAACGATATATATATATATGATGATTTTATGTTTCATAGCTTAAATTATGGAAGGAATTGAAGCGTGCTCATTTCGGTGTTATTTTTCAATTTTAAAGTAGTTTCGAAATGATAAACTGGTTCTATCGATTTATATAATTAAAGCATTCCACCAATAACCCTCTCCGAGCATATCGCCTAACTAGGCAATTCATTAATCATTAATTCATTCACAGCGCCAATTAATATGACTTCTTATCCTAACCGCATATACTGCAAACGTGAAACGAACATAACTTGAAAAATTTATTTGGTTGCTGTCGATATAGCTAAATGGTAAATTGGTGAAATGGCAGTCTGATGAAGGATGAGACTTCGAATGATACATTCTAACAATTTAATTAACGACGAGTACCGTCTTCGAAAAATACACCGCCATCAATGGCACAATACTTCGGACAGATTCCTTTTTCACCCTGGGTTCCTGGTGGTCCTGGCGGTCCCGGTTGTCCCGGTGCACCGTCTGCTCCTGGTTGACCATCGGGTCCAGGTGGTCCTTTCGGACCAGCTGGACCTGGTGCACCATTGCTGCCTGGCCGGCCTGGTGGTCCAGGTGGCCCTTGTGGTCCTGGTTCTCCTAAAGTGTCATTTATTGAAATTATTTTCTTAAAACAAACACTCGTTTTAATTCTCTGTGATACGCAGATTACAAATATTTTGCTAAAATGCGTTTTTATACTATTCTCTAGTAGCATGCGAAAGTAAAAAAAACGCTAACCGGGTGGTCCGGGTTCTCCGGGAACGAGAGGTTCACTTGGCGCAGGTGCTCCAGGATCTCCTGGTGGTCCCGGTGGTCCAGGTTCTCCAACTGGTCCTGGCGGTCCTTTCGGTCCAGGTTCACCTGGTGGTGCATCTACTCCAGGTCGACCTGGTGCCCCTGGTTCACCAGCATCTCCAGGTGGTCCAGGAGGTCCAGGTGGTCCAGGTGGTCCTGGTGGGCAGGGACTGCATGGTGGTGGTGTGACTGGTTCACAAGGTTGACTTGGTGGTTTACCAGGACTGCCTGGTAAACCAGGAGCTCCAGGTTTACCTGGTTTACCGGGTTTGCCTGGTGGACCCGGTGGTCCGGCTGCTCCTGGTAAGCAACACGCATCACAACCTCCTCCCCCTCCTCCTCCTCCCGCTCCCCCTCCTCCTCCTTGCGCTGCTTGACCACCGCTAACACCGGCATCACCACCTCCTCCGTAACCAGCTTGACGAGCTGTACGATTCTTTGCAAAAGGAATATTCTTTAGCTCATGTACTTCTGCCCAGATATCTTTTGCTGATCCCTGAAAATTTTTTCATTGAATTTGAATGGACGAGAATTTAGCTTTTATTTGCTCATTGAGAAAAAGCATTTTAATTCTAAAATCTGTTTTTTTTTTCATGTTGTAAAAATTGTCCAATTTAAACGTGACACTGACACATCTCTCCCGAAAGTTCCTTCCTGTCATTCAAGGTCGAAAAAGTGAAGCTATTTTTGTGAGTACAGACACAAAAAGAAAAATGCATACATTACAAAAAAAAAAGGGTGTGGAGCAAAAAGATACTTGATCTCATACATTTTCCATTTCACGAACAAGTTACAAAGCTGATCATTTCAGCGGACGAAATGACGAATGATGATAGT
Source organism: Acanthocheilonema viteae (assembly GCA_900537255.1). Lineage (NCBI taxonomy): Eukaryota > Metazoa > Nematoda > Chromadorea > Rhabditida > Onchocercidae > Acanthocheilonema > Acanthocheilonema viteae. Next base: position 30,944 of record UPTC01000294.1, on the reverse strand, counting down.
TTCCGAAAAAGGGAAAATATGAGAAAAGAAACTGGATTCAACTCATGCAAAACTTATTCTAAGAGATATATTTTACATGAATTGTGCCATTTTTTTCCTGTAACTCGAAAAATGGAACAAAATATCTAACCAGTCGTTGTAGTATGTATGGACAATTGTATTTTCCAATAATGGTGCATTTTTATACCGATATAGTAACTTTTTCAGAAATGATTAGTAATATGTCAGAATTTAGACCATATCATATCATTTAATCTATTTGTGGCGCAAAGTAAATATCCATTTATTAGAGAGTCTTTCTGTATGATTTTATCAAGAAAATGATTTTTCACAGCTTCTAATAAAAAAAAAATACCTTATTAATTTTTTTTTAAAAAATCATCAACTAATATAAGCGATAGCAACTTCCTTTCGCTAATTTTTTTGTTCTCTATTATTGAATTATTAAATATTTTTAATGAGCATGTTTAAATAAAACATTAAAAGCCCAGAAATGGGCAGATGAAGAGAATACATGAAAGAAGAAATGAAGAATTCTTTAAAAAGTTTAATTTTATCATGCAGCTATCATGTTGACAATCATAAAACATCATTTTTTAAATTAAATGGGAACAAAAGAAAAGCATTTACCCTGCAAAACGTTATTTCGTTGTGCATTTGCCGGCGTACGTGATGGACATAATTGTAAACCATAGGTAAGGTTACACAAACAGATAGTACGGCAACGACGGAAAACGTGACCGCTGAATATGCTACGAAGCGATATGCCTTGATGCGACTTTCCAAATCCATACCCGAAATGGTTATTGTTGTTGTATCCTTCTCTCTTCTTTTCTCTTCTGGTAGTAGGAGTTGCAGACTTCGATAGTATTTGCTGTTGTGGTCCTCCTATTCTCTTATATATGGTGAGCCCTACTGTACTTCTGGAACTCGTTTCTCAACGAGCACGCCCTGATTTGATCAGTACTTCTTGCTTCTTTGCATTCTTCGCAATCCACCGACTGGTTGTTCAATGACAATTGCAAAGATCATAAGAAAGATGATGAGAAATACGAGATAGTGCAGGTGAGGTGAATACCGCGAATCGCAAAGGATACGCTGTAATCCCCTGCAGGCATATTCTACACACACACACACACACACCAATCGCGACACCGGTTTCCAACTGTCATCATCATCTACTCACCAGACGTTCCCTATCACTTACTACAAAAATTTTCTGCAGCAAAGACATCTCAACTGGGTGTTTTCTTTGCACAAATACATACATACACACACACACACACACACACACACACACACACACACACACACACAACAGACCACACACATACACACACATACACTCAGGTGGCATATTTGTACATACGTATATAAACGCACCCTTTTCCACCCGTCACTCAAATTGAAGTCCTATCATTGTTAAAATTGTTGCTATTAACGGTAATTAGTCTTCCTGATAGAAGCATTTTATTGGAAGAATGAATTGCTGATAATTATGCATTTATAGTTGCAACAAGAAATCAGATTTATTTCGGTTCAAACGTAAAATTTGAATTTTCTCGTGCAGCGGTAAAAGTAGGAAATGGAAATAAGCAGAATTCAAAAATAGAATTAATTACTCATACATTATTCATTAATCACTTGAATTCAACTGAAGTGAATTCATCACAAATGAAGCACGCGAATGACATCAAATGAACATATCAAAATTTTCAAATCAATTCCTCTAATACATTCATGATAGAGATTCATTTCTAGCTTAGCTGAACTGAAATTAAATGAATGATTAGGAGAGACTCGTCTGGTTGAATGATCAAAGTCTCTCTTATTTGATTATTATAAATTGAATAGTAGTTCATCTATTTGGCTGTTATAAATTATTTTACTTTTGATAAGAAAAGAAATGTAAATATAACTGCTCGAGAATTCAATTGATTCAAACTTGACATTCAATTGTTTAGAAATTCCTTTGAAAGTAGATCGTTGCATGAATTTTCATTTGTGTTCTCCATTTAATTCAATCCGTTCTTTTATTGCATATCCAATATTGAACTGTACTTGAATGAATGTTCTGTCATTGAATTAAATTATTTTTGAATCGTATTTTTGACAGTGTGTAGTATGTCCTTCGATCCGATCCATTAGTCTATTTCTTCTGCATTTCAGTTGTACTTTTTTTTCAAAGTTTTATATACTTATATAATTTTCTTCAATCCTCTTTCATATGTGCTATTTAATAATTTGTTTACATTTCAACAATTCATTAATGATTTGTTACAGTTATTAGCATATATTTTTAATTTCTGCATTGAGAATGCAAAAATGAGATAGAAAACTGCTCAGGTACTTATCATATCTTGTTGATCTTTCCGTCTTATCAATCAGAATTGTTAGAATATTTCTCAGATCTCATCATCTATTAATAACATGATTGCATATCGATTATAATCATATATGGATGCTTGTCATGAATGAAGCTTATTCTAGCAATGATTAATCTACTACTACTTACCGTAAATCATTTTCTTCATTACACAAATGAATATTTTTAATCGAAGATATTTTAAATTTCCTTAGATATTTTAAATTCATAAATGTATTTAGTTTGCATGAATAAAATAATGATTCGCGGAAACTTCAATTACTGATACTGCAAAAGTGAAAAGAGGAGAGGAAGGAAGTGGAATAATGACGCAGAACGAAATTTTTATTCGTAGGTTCTATGACACATTGATGGCAAACCGCGGTCATCAAAAAAATGAAAAGAATGGATTCTTTGAAAACTTACATAATTGTGTGTGTGTGTGTGTGTGTGTGTGTATCTTTTTTTTTTTGCTTTTTGTACAATGTATTGCCAATGAACACAGAAAATTTTCATCATTTAATAGAATGTTTGATTGTAAACCGCATTGACGAAACAACGAAATAATTTAATGGATGTCATATTTTCATTTGGCTGATCGTATCATTAAATCCTTCGAACATTCTGGATGCCAAATGGTGATTCAATTTATTTTGCAATTCCCACTAGGAAAACTTCCTATTTGGGAGAAAAAAAATAAAATTAAATTATCGTTTTTGTGTGGAATTGTCTTGTATCTAATATAAGGATATATATTTTATAATTATCGAAGAATTTTTAAAATTTAATGGATAAATTTTTGCTAGTGGAAATTTTACTGTATTTTATAGCCATAAATATGTAAAAATTATTGAAATAAATATTTAATCGGTCATGATCATTAAGTTCTAAACAGCAACTATCGTCGTCTCACTGTTGCTATCAATTAATCATTTGCGCTCATGTGCACAAACATTTTTTAATAGTAAACTGTATTGGAAAAAGAACTTAAAGAACTTTCTTTCTTTCTAAAAAAAAAATGATGAGAGATGAAAAAATATTTTTAAAGGGCGTATCATTCCGCTTTCAGAACTTAAATAATTTTTCATTGAACAAAAAATCCTACCACAATTCCAAAATTATGAAATAAAAAAAAATAAATTATCTGATGTACTGTTCAATTCGTATTTTTTTTGTATGAAATTGAAAAAGTTTAAAATGGTATGCTTGACGGTTGCATTATTTGAACTAATTGAATCTTTTACAACTGATAATTTATGCATTTGTTATAAAATCAACTTTTTTCTGAATTTTTAAAGAAATTAAGGTTTTTTTATAATGAAAAAGTAGAATCACGGATAGTAATATATAAAACATAGTTTCATTTATGTATTTGAAGAATGGTTTAGAAAACAACTATTTGATATATTATAATGAGGAGAACTTGTTTCATAAAAATTATAAGATGTTTTATCTGACGAATTGTACTGCATATTACTCATACCCTTTCACCAATCGATATTATTATCAAATTATTATCAATTATCTCTGCCATAACCTGAAATATCTTTTTAGCTTTTCAGTATTTTGAAATTCATGTCATTAACTTATCAATTTGAAATGTCCAAAATTATCTACAAAAAAAGCATTTGTTTTTTGATTGATCTTCTCTCAAAATTTTGGAACTTCAAAGCAAAGGCAGAAAAAATTTTTCTGAAATAGTAAAGATGAAAAAGTACTTTATTACATGTAAGGATGTCTTATAAATCCTCAGATTCAAATATCATACTTTCAATATTTTGCTTTCCTTTAGACTTCTGAATAGACTATTTAATTATTTTAAATGTAGCACTCATTCTTTTCTGATAATGTAATTTTGAATTCTTTAAAATGATAATTCATCTATTAAAAAAAAATTCTTTACAACATGTAGTCGGTTTTCAAATTTTTGAATGTTTTGCAAATCAAAAATGTAATTTGTTGCTAAAAATTCTTAACAAATACACGACATATTTACTAAGGATAGTAATAATCAATAGGTAATGAAAAAACATGTCAAACATATGTTGCGGTTTTTAAACACAATCACATCAATGCTAGTCATCTTCAAAATGATACTACACTACGGAAGGAAATCATTAGATGATCTAATAATTATGTTTATTAATTAAATATTCTATAGGTGTTTATTACGTCTTATGAAAGATCTGATTTCTGCACAGAGCAAATATTAAAGAACAGAAAATAAAGAATGGAGGAAAGAAACAAAGAACAATAATTAGAAGTGGAGAAGGAACTAAATCGCACGGAAAATATCAATATCAAATAATTGCAAAAGAATCGGATATTCGTTATCGAAGGAATACATTGTGGTTTACAAAAGTTTACCTAAAATACATTGTTTAAATTGTAAAATATGATAGAATGGAAGATTACAAGTGATAGTGATTTTAGTCAGGTTTTTCAAACGGATATGAATTGTAATTTATAATGAGATGATAAATTAATGACGTAAGCTTAGGAAGGAGTTAATTTAGATGCCGGTATTTTGAAAGAGTAAATTTGAGATTTGTTTCACATCCCTTTTGTCTTACCATCTTCCTCTTCATTCTTAATCTTCTTTTTTCTTTTCTCCAATTCTCGATTAGAAAGAATTGAACCTGCCTTCATTTTATGTTCAGCATATTAACAAATTTGACTTTTTTTAACTTTAAAAATTGAACAGTAAGAGATGAGAAAAACTTGATCGAAAAGTTATGAATTCAGTGATAAGAGTAATTTATAACAAAATTTTATAATATTTTATTGCTTCAAAAAGGATTTTAAGATATTTTAGCTACTAAATGTTTTAATAATTAGTAAATTAATTACTACTATATGCAGTTTAGTAAAAAATAGGAATACATATGGTTTATATTTTTGATTATGGAAATAACTCCAAATAAGGAATTTTTTTCAATAATATATATTGTTTCTAAAAGGAATGAAATATTGATCGCATAATGGATGAAATTTGAACAGTGAATAAAAATTTAAATCGAAAAAAATAGAACAATTTAGAGGAGTTTGCATTCTAAATTTTAATTCGTAAAAAATTTTAATTGTACAATTTATCTTATTCAAGTTCACATTTTCTGGTCACTGGGACAATCATTTAAAAGGTCATTTTTTCATTTTTTAAAAGTTACTGCTATAGAATTTATTCATATAGATATCACCAAAATTTCTCTGTAAAAGAGCAATTGCCGCTATATTGACTGCCAATGAAACAAATTAATGATGTCAACCTTTAACCTATGCCTTTTAGCTTTTATAGAATTTTGTTATCTTACCTCAAACAAATAGTTAAGAGGAGTTTCAAAAATTGATATGCGTGTATGGTTTTCAGAAGATTTGATAAATGTTTATCCCAAAAAAATTTCCTAAAATTTGACTTTACTTCATTTAAACCATTCATCGGTTATTGGTATTGTTCCTGTCTCGAAAAAATTGTCCAAAAAATTCAATAACAACAAGACTGAAAAACTCAAAAACAATAAAAAATTCTTAAAAATACTAAAGCGTTTAATTTTTTTCGAGAATTTTGTTGATGAAAAAAGTTACAACATATGCAAATTTGTTTCTATAAATTCGATTTCAATGATTGCAATATTTCATTAATCAAAAAATTTCGTTTCATCGACCATTCGCGAGATAACTGATTATAATACATGGTGCCATTTACTTGGCCATGCTAACAACTATAAACATTGGAATAGTTGTAATTAAATCTTCAAGAAATTGAAAAAAGACTTCAAATGGTATAAAATAAAATTGAATTGAGGAAGTGAAAAGAAATAAAAAATAGTGGAAGTCATTAGTGAGACAAATTCAAATTACTGATGTTTCAAAAATAAACTGGTTTAGTTAAAATGATACATTGGGGAAATTAAACATTCTGAATTAATTTCTTTCCACTTTGCAATTTCAGTTATTAAATTTTGAGTAATTTTACCAAACTGATATTTGAGCATTCGATTTTTTTTACTGTAATAACTCCACTTAGTGTTTTATTTGAAAAGTGCTTTCCAGCGGCCTTAAATAAATGTTATGCAATTGAAATGACGATGTATCGGATGGATAAAAAGAATTAAATTTATTGATAGAAGGATGAAATTTTGGAGAAATAAATGTTGCTGAAAAAGCAAAAATTTTGTACATTCATGTAAAACGAAATTTACAAATTGAATGAATTTTGTAAATAGCGAAAGAATGTAAATTGATAGAGAAGTAGGTACAGGTAATTACTTAATTGCATTACTCTGTAAACTTTTTTATATTTTTCAAAATTTCTAGACTGCCTACAAATTTTTGAATTTTTTTCATTTCTTTTTAAATTTTCGAAAAGGAAAAATTTCAAATAATTGGAATAATTGTGTGGCTTTTAACCTTCTCGTGTCTTTTTCACTTAACATTTCAGTCTAAACTGGAATAAAATTTTTGATATGTAAACTTCTAATCTCGAAAGAGAAAGCTATGAAATTAGTGCAGACGAAATGCCTTAGACAGTGACTGATTGATCATCTTTTAAGTTACTATAAGGTAACGGGAATGCTACAGTTTCTAATTTCAATTCAAATTTTATTTTTTCAAAACATCCTATAGCCAGAATTCAATTTAAATCATTTCAAAAATGAATTGATAAATTAAGTGAAAATTTAAGAACAGCTAAGAGCAAAAATTAGTGACGCAGAGAATGGAAGAAAAATAACAAAGTTTGTACGCTACAAAAGGAATTTAAGAAGTGTTTTCGTCGAAAAAAATGTGGCAAACTTTGATTTCTAGGAAAAAATTACTTTTTATAATTAAGATTAAAAAGTTTCAAATTTTGCATTTATGAAATTGATTCTTAAAGGAAAAATTTAGTGCATTCAGTAACTTTTTTATAATTTTTAAATGGTATAACAAATTTTATATTTTGAATAAAATTTTGAAATGAAAGAACTAATTTTTAATATATTTTAAAAATTCTAACCGGACTAGCATGATAATTCTCTCTGTAAAAACTAGAATTTAGTGCGCTGCGACGAATCTTGTTCGTAGTCAAAAATGAAAAACAGTTATGCTACGGAAAAAACAAAACTGGTTTATAAGCAATTTTATGAAATTGATAAAATTAATTGAAAAAGTATTTTTAAGAATTTTGGTGATAATATCAAGATCCGAAAATTTCTCCTTCTCTATAAAGCAAGATGAAAAAAATATTTTTTTGCAAAAATCACTAAAATTATCGGATAGTCAGTGTTGCACAAATTTTAGATGCAATAGAAGTTTTATACCTAATTCGGCTTTATATAAACTCTTTTCAAATTTAACTCATTTCAATTGCTATTTAAACAATCTATAGAATGAAAGGAATTAAAACTACTCAAAAATAACTTTTACTCAATATCAAATCGTTTGCAATTATAATGAAATTAATTTAATTAACACAAAGTCAATTAAATATATTTATCAACCGAAAAATAAATAAATAAATGCTTATGACTCATAAGCTCAAAAATGCTTCAACATTAAAATTTTTAAAGACTAAGAGCAACAAATACCAAAATAGCAATTGTGTTTTTTAAACAATTAAATGATTCATGTAATTAGTGATTCTAACGGACATGTCACATACACATTCCAAAATCATCCAGAGACTTTCGTGTTGAACAATGAATTATACACTAGACTTGTTAAACTTTTGCTCATAATGTTTATCATTTTGTTCACCGCCTTAACTTACCTTTATTTTATTTCATCCTACGCTCAACCATCTCTTACCGATCATATGATAATGATTCTATCTAGTGTGCCTATAAAAAAAGTAATTCCATTTTTTAATTTGGAAAAATTATTCGCATTAAGCGAAAAGTTCATGAAATATTTCTAATTCTAACTATTGCTGTAAAATAAGAATTAAGAAATTAATACCAAAATTTTTCTCCAACAATTAACTTAATGTTAAAATAAAAAATTTAAAAATATTGGCTGGGCCTTAATAAATTGTAAAATTAACAAATATATCATTTACAAAGACATAAATCCATAAAAAAATGAACAGAGAAATGAATTAAAGCGTTTAAAATTCGATGTTTTTTTTTGTATATAGTATTTTAGTTTATTTTTCAACAAATCCTTTGTTCTGTTTTTATTGTTAAATGAATTCTTGCACGCAGTCATTTAGCATTCAATCAGTTCGTTCTTCTTCTTAAATACGAATGGATGCCATTTCATCAACAGTTCATTTTTCTCAATTCCTTCTTCTTATAATTATTTCTCTTTATTTTCAAAATTTTCATCTTCAAAGTTTTTTTTTCAGCTGTTCAGATGAGTAATTCAAAGACACTATCAAAAAATCGAATATTTTAATTTTTATAAAAAACACTGCGACAATTAAAAATGTTTATCAAGCTATCTTAGAAATATTTGTGACAAATTAAAAATTATTAAATTTCAGTTATTTAAGGTGCGAGATTTAATTTATAGCAATTAGTAGATTGATCAGAAATAGTTGATGGTTTAAAAGATTTTAGGATAATGTTCGGCGTTTTTTGGATAGAATAGGAATGAGCCGTATGCAGAATAACTGAATAAATTGTAATTTATTACTTTCTGATAATTGCATTCAATTCATATAGCTCTTGAGATGATTTCAGTAAAATTGCAACAACGAAACTCATTGTAAATTTATATTTTGTTGCAACTTTTTAAAAATTTCATTCTAAACTTTGATTTTTCATAAACACTCAATTTGTAGCATCAAATTAGTGAAATAAGTCATTAATGAATGACAAAAAAATCCTGATTGTTATAATTTGCAATACAATTGTATGCATCGGTCTTTTATTTGCATGTGGAATTTTTGTTAAAATTATTTATGATGACATTAACGATATGTTTATTGATATTCTAGACGAAATGGGAAAATTCAAGGTAATTGTCATTCCAGAAATTTTCAAAGATAATATATAAAATAAAGAATTAATATTTGGAAAGAGTGCATATATGATTTCCTATCTTTTCCAGCGTTTTAAATTTTAAAACTAACGGACGAAAATTAAGACAAGATTTGAAATAATGCTATCATCAGAAAGTCATGAGTAAAATTTTATAATGTTTCAAACGAATAAACAATCAATGTAGTCACGTAAAAAAACGAAATTTGCTAATAACTTTAAAAATAAATTAAGTCATGTAACAGAAATACTGCTTGAAGTAAATTTAATCTATTTTGCAGGAACTAACAAAGGATACATCGATAAATTTAGTGCTAACAAATTCAAAGTCTAAATTATCAACAGTTGATCGAAGCACTAATAATGATGGCAGTCTTTTCCGTCATCGAAAACAAACATTTGATAAACAATCAGTTTGCTGCAGTATGTTTTATTTGTAAATTATATTCAAAAAATATATAAATTAAAACTGAAAATTGAATTGTCTGGAACAGTTAAATTTGGAATAATTATATTTAGTATTGATTTTATTTGATCATTAACATTAGCATCACACAATTTTATTTTTCTTGTAATCTCAGCAGTTCCTACAAAATAGATTGCGAGAACCAATTAAGCCTTGTATTCTGATATTGCCAAAACTTGTTGATATCTTATTCTATTCAAATCATTTAGTATGCGTTTGTAGAATGTGCAAGTGCAAGTATGACGAGATGTCCACCGGGTCCACCAGGTCCACCAGGATATGATGGTGAAGATGGAGGTTATTTTTCATTTATGCTGGCCAAAGTTTTATAACTTATGTATCAATCGGAATAAAACTTTTTTTGCAGAGGATGGTGTGCCTGGAATTCCTGGATTAGATGGAATTCCTGGATTTCTAACAAAATATAAGGATGGAGAATGCATTAAATGTCCACCTGGTCCACCAGGTGTGCCAGGTCCTATGGGAGCACCCGGTGAACGGGGACCAAAAGGATTGGATGGAATAAATGGAGAACGAATGGGTATTGGAGCGATCGGTCCCCCCGGTCTTCCCGGTGATCCTGGAATACAAGGTTTTTATCTTCATTAAACATGAAAAATTGGGTAGTTTTTGTTCAAGATCTTGTGTTTTTTTGGAAACATTTTTGTATTTTTTAACTTCAAAATTGATATCATTTATCTTTACAGGACCAATAGGACCACCAGGTGTGGATGGTGAAGCTGGACTACCAGGAATACAAGCGATACTTGGAAAACCGGGTCTACCTGGGCCAACTGGTCCACGAGGACCGATTGGATCTCCCGGTGAACCAGGCATAACAGTAAATGGTGAAGTAGGGCCAGTTGGCATATCAGGTCGCGCAGGATTACCAGGTCTTCCAGGACCAAAAGGTCCCGATGGAGAAGTAATAACGAACTATATTAATGTTACATATTATATAAGTATATTATGAAAGTAATCGTACTAATACATCACTCATATTATCACTATTTTCCAGATTGGAATGCCTGGAATTCCTGGATCTGATGGTATTTATTGTCCATGTCCGCCAAGAAATTGGTTCAACATCGAGGAAAACCTATCAGAAACAGCAACGCAACGAGTATTTCATTGATAGCAAACTTCTGGTCCATACATGCCTTATTTGTTCATTTGAACTATGACGTAGCACAATGAAATGACATGGAATGTGTAGTTGCCTTGGCTACCCAATTTGGTCGATCCATTGCAATGAATCGTTCCATTATTGCTTCTGTTAATCATTATTTCCCATTCTCTATCTTCATTCTCTTTCAATTTGTTATCACTTATCAATTACATTCTCTTATTTCACTACGACATAATGCTACTTTTTTGAAGATTATTTTTGAAAAGTACTTTAGGATTATCCGTGATAAATGAATTATAACATTACTGGTTGTTTATGATAATTTAACTGCTCGAACATTCTTCAATTTGTAATCCACTTTTTTTTTAAATCATCCTATCATATGGAATATATTAATGATTAATTAATGATTTCTCAGAATTCAGTATAGAATTTCGAAATAGCGAACAAATCACAATTAGTTATTTTGTCGATTTACATTTTATTCAATTCTCTTCGATAAAGCTCGAAGAGAATTGAATAAAATGTAAATCTGTAATAGTAAATAAAAAATCAATGTCAGGCTTAATCATAAAATGACAGGTATGGCAAACCTATTACCAACTTTTCCTATCCAATCTACATTATTGAAATTGCTTTTTCTTTTTTATTGAAAATAACTGTGCTTAGTTCAATAAGTTTAAGCAAAATAATATTGGATTAAATAATTGTAATTAAATGCATTTCTATTGACAGTGACAAAATTCAGGTGAGTCTTATCAGAATAATTATCAAAAAGAACATGAACAAGCATACATTCATTAATCACAGAAATATGCACATGCATAAATATTTCCTCAATATATTACCATAGAAACGTGTTCGATAGAAAGGTGCAATGGAATAAGTTAAAAAGTGAAAATATTTAATGATAGATAGAATACGTTTCATAATAGAATCGATACCTTACTTTGGTCATTCAATTACTTTTATTAATTTATAGATTATTTTGATGGATTTAAGTATATGCAAAGAGTTGTAAAATATAAATAGATAGACGGTATTTGATTATCGATCAACTCGAATTATGTTTTTTTTGTAGTTAGTTTAAATTAAAATTTTTATTTTTGGTTTAAAGAATTTATCTGAAATTTTGTCTATTTTCTAATATTGTTATTATAAATTTTTCACTCACTTCCTTTCTCTCATTTTTTATTTCTTATAATTTTTCATCTTTTATTATAAATTATCACCAAATATTCCTACTGTTATCAGTATATGTCTTGATTTTATCGCTTGAAATTCAATCACTTTAGTCTTGGGCAATTTAATTCGTTATTGATCTAATGAAGAAAGCATAAATTATTATTGTACTATGATTAAAGTATAATTATTAATTTTATTAATACGTTATCCTCATTTATAAAAGTTTTTGTGATAGTTGTAAATTGATGTTACTTTTTAATTTGGTGTGAATAAAGCAAATAAAGCAGTATTATATGATCAAATTATAATTTGCTGTACATGAAGAAATTTTCACATTATTTTGTATTTTTTATAATTTAAGTTGAAATTATGCTTTTTGAAAATTTAACTTTTTCTCAGAAAATTTTTCATCCAATAAATATTAACAAACCAATTAATTTCTTAATTTTCTAACTTTTTCTAGAATATCTTATGATAAAATCCATTTTTTTAAAAATATTGCAAGCATTGATGATGAAAATTTTCGAAATTTTCAATTTATTCTTTGACAGCTTCTCATCTCATTCCATCCAATAGATATTGTCACTTGATTTTCGAAAAATAAAAAAGCGTTAGTCAATCTCTGAAAAAAAATGCTATTGGCTATTGCTTAAAATTTATACTCGGCTTGCAGTTACCGGTAAAGCATGTGACATACTGAAGCCTAAATAATCCTGACATTTTGCATTATTAGATTCCATTTCATCAAAAAAGCATCATTTATCGCAAAAGTCGCGAAATTTCAAGAATATTATAAATGGTCAAATGTTTTATGGATATATATATATATACATATATTCATAGATATAATAATATTACTCTGTCTTAATACATTGTTAATACGCGTCAATGATAATGTTCCTGTTTAAATTTAAACCAAATAGCACAGTCAAATGATCCATCTTATACTGTATATCAATTCTATCCTTGCCTCCAATTATTGTACTACATGATCTCCCTTGCTCTTATATCCTCTCTCCTTATTTTCCCACGTTATAAGACGCACGTATACTTTGCCTATATAAGACAAATCATCAAATCCTCATCCATTCATTCATTCGTTCAACTTCTTCTTTTGGGTTTATACGTTTGGTTCATTTCTTGCGCTCTTTGTTTCATGTTTTAATATTACGTTTTTATTATTGCTATGGTTTAATTACCCAAGTTTGAGG